>ML371924.1:28668-77516 GCA_005239525.1 Nicotiana knightiana | reverse complement strand
AGAGTATAGACGAAAGTCATAACCGAGGGTTTAGAGGTTGGATTAGAAATAACGATACCTTGGGTGCAATCTAAAGTGAACTATAATGAAATCTAACTAGTGTAACTTGAGAGAGTGCGTCTAGTAAATTATCATAATTACTCGAGAGAGATTTATGGTAGATTGAGAGTTCATGATTGATTGAGACGATTAATTAAGCTATAAGAAATATCCGCGAAAGAATTCACCAACGGGGGAAACCATTACCTTAGACCTTTAATATTATTGTTTACATTAAATTGTTAGATTAAGTACTAGTTGATTATTTTGTTAGTAGAGTTAGTTAAACAACACAAATTGATATTTAAAAGTCTTGAGAAATTTGATTAAACACCAGTTTAGTATTTAATAAACTCGATTGATACATTCAATTCCTTGTGGGATCGACTTTGGGCTTAATACCCCAGATTTATATTTGCAACGCCCGTTTAGTCTTTATAGAAGACATAGTTGAGCGTGATCAGTTTGTCTTAGAAGAATAGAATAATCTTTCTAAGAAACCCATGCAGAAGGTGTACTCAAGGATGATTTCCCGATGCGAGTGCTCTAAAATCCATAGCTAGCTGGAGCACTATGTGTGATCTAAAGTGTTGACTAAACTAGTCGGCTGAAATGACATATACAATGTTGAACCTTGGCCGCGGAGTAGGAGCCACTAAATACTCTAAAACCATTAGGCTTCTTAGCCTCCCTATCCTCCTTCTCCTACATGCTGTGGAGTACCGACTTTCCACATTCTTGGATCCTCTCGTGGCCTGAGTATAACTGGTACGAGGGGAATCAATCCCGCCTGAGCTAGAGAGCCGAATATGCTCATAAACTGGGATAGGGTCTCCTGAAATGCAGGGGTGACATCGGTCACCTCGGGTGCCTGTCCCCCAAACCAAAGCTAGTGGTGGCTCCTCGTTTGCTGCTTGGGCAGGTACTCTAGCTGCACCACATGACCCTCCTCGGCCTCTGCCCCAGCCCTGGCCTCTTGCACCTCTAGCAGGAGCACGGGTGTCTGATTATCGAATCCAATAGTGCGTTCCCTCACCATCTATGAGATAATAGAAAGACAAAACTCAGATTTTGAAATCAACAAATTCGCACGATAAGGAATTAAAGAAGTGGAATTTTCCTAAAAGTTCTGTAGCCTCTCAAAGATAAGTGTAGACGTCTCGCACCGATCTGCAAGACTCTACTAAACTTGCTCATGACTTGTAACCTAGAGTTGTGATACCAACTTGTCACGGTCTCAATTCCCCACCTTAGGATGTCGTGATGGCATATAGTCTCTAAGACTAGGCAAGACTAACATTCATAAATATGTTAAAATAAATATCAAGATTTAGATAATAAAATAAAATTGATAAGCTCATCTTAATCTCCAAAATAGAACGTCAACAACATAATTCCCCAAACTAGTGGAACTGAGTCATAAGCTCTACAGAATATTCTAAAATCTCTACTACAACACTGTCTAATAAAGGAAATAACAATAATGCGGTGATAGTAGAAGGTGACACCGAGGCATACGGACGCTAAGCAAATATACCTTAAAGTGTCCAGAAGTAGCAAATCAATCACTAGTGTCAGACATGGGCAAATGTACCTAGATCTGCATAAAAATGTGTAGGAGCGTAGTATGAGTACACTACAACGGTAGCCAATAAGTTTCAAGCTTAACCTCGGTAGAGTAGTGATGAGGCCAGGTCAATTCACCCTCTAGAATAAAATAGAACTAACAAAGTATAGTGCAGTCTAAATATGGAAGTAAATGACAAGTAAACAATTCAATAATGCTAACAACGGAAGTTTAATCAGTAAAGGCAACAAAGAGTAAACACATGATGAAACATCATGGAAACAAATACGGGTAATTTAAAGTAAGGCAATGAAGAGACAACAATAATTATTCAACCAATAAGCCTTCTTAACATAGAGTGCACAACAAGAAATCACAACTGAGGTACCGCCTCTTTTTTACATTTCACATTTTGAATCACAATCTTTCCTTATACCACCTCGCGATCCTTACAGTTAGTTTTGAAAACTATTTTTCCCGAAATAGCTACACGTGTTTTAGCCCACCTTATCTCACCGCGCGACATCAAGTAGTTCCCTTACTACCAACACGCATATCAAGCGCATCTTATCTCACCGTGTGCGTATCAACTCCTAGCCTTATACCACCGCATGCGTGTCAATATCACAACTCGCAGCACAAGTGCCCATATGCCACAAATTTCCAAAAGATTAATATTACCAATGTTTTCACAACAAATAGCTCATGGCTCAATCAAAATGTATAAAATAATCTCAATAACAACAAGATGAATGAGGAATACTCAACAAGTAAGAAGATATTCCACAAAATAACAACCTCAAGTAAGATTAATTTAGCAACAAAGAAGTAACAAGGCAATAAGGAAAATAACAACTTCAACTAAAACATATGAGAGAAGATATAACAAGTAAGAAATGGAACAAGTGCCACAACGTCAACTAGAGTAGACTAACAATTGTAAGAGTATATTAACAATGAAAGATGACACATGTTATAACAATTCAATTAAAGGCATGGAAAGAGTCCAAATAGCCTAAACCAGTCAAATGCCACATATAGCTCGTGTATCCACTAGTCACCTTGCGTACAAGGCTTTCACATAACACAAATAGAACAATCAACCCAAATCCTAAGGGGTAGTTTCCCTCACACAAAGTTAGGCAAGATACTTACCTCAAACAAGCTAAATCAATCCACTAGTAATCCTTTTTCACGAAAATTCAACTTCGGACAGCTCGAATCTAGCCAAAATAACTTAATACCATAAATACAAACCATAGGAAACTATTCTGGATAATAAAGTTGCAATATTTAAAGAAAATCAAAAATTTAAGCTCGAGCCCGCACCTTGGAACCCGACCAAACTTACAAAATCCAAACACCCATTCAATAACGAGTTCGACCATACAATAGTTATCCAATTCTGACCTCAAATCGACCTTCAAACCTCCATTTTTCATTTTTGAAAAGTTTATGCAAAATCTCCCATTTCTTCACCTTATTCACTAATTAAATGCTAAAAACAAAGATGGAATCATGAATTATTAACAAATCCGAGTCAAAAACACTTACCCCGATCCAAATCTTGAAAATCCCCTCCAAAATCTCCCAAAGTCGAGCTCTACAACTCAAAATATGAAAAATAACTCTAACCCTTGATTTGGGTTTTAATATTCTGCCAGGTACTCACCCTTCATGAATGTGGAAGAAGCCTCGTGTTTGCAAAGCACAACTGCGCCTCCAACCAAATTTACTCTTCGCAAACGTGACGTTCCAATCGCGAACGTGATGCCCAACTAGCCATGCCTACGAGAACGCGAGACCTCCCACGCGAACGCGAAGGCTTAGGCCCCTAGTGCCCCTCAGTCGACCTTCCTTCTACGCGAACGCGATCGCCCTCGCGTTCGCGAAGTGCACTGACCTCCAAAGCTTCGCGAATACGTTCTCTTCCTCGCGAACACGAAGAAGCATGCACCAGAGACCAGATCAGTTTTCCAAACATGAAGAGATTGGTCCAAAACTTGTCCGTAACATACCCAGAGGCCCCCGGGACCTCAACCAATTATACCAAAAAGTCCTAAAACACAATACGCACTCGCTCAAAGCCTCAAATCACATCAAACAACACCAAAACCATGAATCACACATCGATTCAAGCCTAATGAACTTCCAACTTCTAAAACTAATGTTGAATCATATCAGACCAACTCCGAATGACCTCGAATTTTGCACACAAGTCATAAATGACACAACGGATCTATTCCAACTTTCGGAACTGAAATCCAACCCTGTTATCAACAAAGTAATTGCTCAGTCAAACCTCTCAACCTTCCAAACCTTCATGTTCTGAACTTTCGCCAACTCAAGCCAAAATGATCTACGGACCTCCAAATCAATATCCGAACATACGCCTAAGTTGAAAATCACCACACGAAGCTATTGAAACCTTCAAAACTTTATTCTAGAGTCGTCTACACAAAAGTCAAACTCTGGTCAACTCTTCCAACTTTGGGACTAAGTGTCCCAATTCACTCTGAATCTCTCCCGAAATGAAATCAACCACCCCGACGAATCACATAACCACAATTGAACATAGAGGAGGCAATAAATAGGGAAACGGGGCTAAAATACTCAAAACGACTTGCCGAGTCGTTACAATATTGTTCCTTTCTCTTCATTTTCTTATTATCTTGTTGTTGTTACTACTAATTTTTCTTCATCTTTTCTTGAACTGAGGGTCTATATGTCACAATCACCAATCCCACCAAAAGTTGTGACGGTGTCTAGGACTGCCTGCTAGGCAATCCAACATCCAGTATACAGAAATGAACCTCAATAACAATACGTAAAGTCTTTGAAACAGAATATGATAAATAACTAAAGCCATATAGCAATACAACTTAAATACCATCCTAGAACCTAGTGTTAACGAGTACATGAACTCTACCAAATAAATAAGTACAACTATCTGAATAATGATACAATATTTTCTGAAGTAAATAAATAGTATTAACAAAATTAATGGGAAGGAATCCATGGCCTATGGACGGAAACAACAACGCTACCTTGAAATCTTCAAAGGGAACCTGGTTCTACACTCTAACAATCAGCTCAATCTGCAACACATGGATCTGCACATAAAGGGCAGAGTGTAGTATGAGTACAACCGACCCCTTGTACTCAATAATTAGAAGGCCTAACCTCAGATTGAAGATAGTGATGAGATTGACAAAGTCCAGTACTCACTTTCAACAGTCAACAATAACAGATACTGCATAATAATAATAATTTTAATAATAATAATAATAATAATAATAACAATAATGATAATAATAATAATAAGAATAATAATAATAAAAAAAAAATTACAATAACTCCAGTCCTGGCCAGTTACTAACCTCTACAGTAACCCTTAAACCACGATGCTCCTCACAACCCTTCAACGACCACCTGCCTAAACGGGTTTACAAGCATCACCGGTTAGGTTGGCCTAACCAAGGTTTACTGTCGAAAATAGCAACTGCCTGGTCTATATAGTTCTTAACCTAAAACCTCATTGGGGATGATACAGTAGGATTTTTAATAACAAAACATGCTTTGTAAATAACCTTCGAATACTAAGTCTAACACTTGCCTGTTTAGCCTATCATTTAGGCTAACAGTATTTTAAAAAAAAAAAAAAGATGAAAGATAAGAACAATACCGGAGACCTTCGAGCTTGGGGCCAAAACCTTCTTTTTCTTATTATAAACCAATTTAAAGTATTCAAGAGGGGTTCTTTACAAGATTAGAGAGAAGCTAGTGAGAAGGGAGAGCGTTGGCTAATGCCTGCCTCCTCCAAAAACCCAAATGATCCTTATATAATGGATCGGTCTACAAACAAACAAAACTAAAAAGAATGGCCGACAAAATAATTACAATAATGGCCGAAAGAAAATTCTACATTATTACAAACGGACAAACTACTTTATAAAAGTAGATTCCCTTCAATAATGGAGAGGCCCGTTACTTTTATGACATTACAAACAGACAAACTACTTTATAAAAGTAGATTTCTTTTACTAATGGAGGGGTCCGTTACTTTATGATATTTATCTTTATTACCCCAATAATTCATCCTATGGAGCCTTCGTGTCTTATTCATGTTTCATGCTTTTCCTTTTCCTTTGTTGTCTTTAACAGAAGATTCTTCTGTTACTTCCTTTAATTTTTCAAGGAAGTCCTCCATTTCATCAATATTTACCTCTGTGTCCGAGGTACTTTGTGCTTCTCCTGCTGCACAGGTTTCTCCATCTGAAGTATTTCCTATGGAGGTCATAGAGATATCATCTCCAATTCTTGTTTCAAAATTTCTTGCAAGATCTTTCTTTATTTCCTCTAAATATGAAGCGAGGATTTCTTGCTTGGATATAGCTCCTTTCATCATTTGAAGTTTTCTGGTAATTTGTTGGAAGGGGATCATTTCTCCTTCACCAGTATTGACTTTCTCTTGTTTGGCATAGAGATCAATTTTTTCTTGGATTTGCTGAATTAATTCTTCACCAAATAGTTGTCCTTGCTGGTTCGTCTGGACTAATTTATTCCAGAATTTATTATAAACAACTCTTTGAAGGCAAGGAATTCCTTCACTAGTATGACCAGTTTCCACATCCCATTTCATTATCCATGGAATGGAAAATTCAATGAAAAAATACATGGCTGCAATGCCATCATAAAAGATATTATCTTTTTGGAGGGAGATAATTTTGGGAGATATTTCTACCCATTGAGTATATAAACTCTTGAATAAAGGAGGAAGTATTTCCAATGATGGACCATATAATTTCCACCATTTGAAGAACCAATTTGGAATTTGCTGGTTGTTCATATTAGAACACAGCTTGATAAACCATGAGTATCTCCTATTAGGATTCTCATAAAGAAAAGTTTTATTAAAACTTTCAACATAGTCCCAATAATTAAATTTAACTGAGACTTTCTGGTCAGCATGATCATATTCTCGATCCTTGAGGGTACTAATACCCCATTCATCTGAAGGTATTACCTTCTTGATAATGATTTTCGAAAAACGTATAAGTTTTTTCTTGTATTTGCAGGATAAAAGTGCTGAATCTCAGCTGATCTTGTTTTTGAGAGTATAATCTCATAGTGCATCCTGTATTTATAAGCAGGAGTAGCGTATTGTATCAAAATACATGGCCATTAATTGCCATGGATTATCCTTCCATTTTAGGTCGGATTGTTCCAAAAGAATTATTAACTCTTTTGTACCCTTTCGGTTATAAACCTCAAGGTTTTCATTACTGTCCTCTGATATAACTGAGGAGTAGGTTGGCACATTAGATGATGAACCTTCATTTTTCTTGGATTGTATATAATCCATAAATTCCTTGTATAACGGATGATCGGTATTAACTCCTTCTATGTTAGCAGCAATTAGCTTTTGGTTTCCCATTTGAGCGAGAATATTATTCTCTCTACTATTAGTAGATGCTCTTCCTCTTCCTCGTTTCCGAGGAGGTCTGTATATAGGCCTCATTATCTGAAAAGGTAAGAAGAGAACTTATTAGTTCAAATATTCTCTTGTAAGAAAATCAGGAATGGTATTATCAGACCCTTTTTTTGTAAAATCAAAAGGGGCTAATAAAGCTTGCCACCTTGCAAACATTTGTTTGGAAACATCATGTTTAAAATCTATATTAAAGATAAACATTGCAGCTTGACAATCAGTTTTTATCCAAAAACTTCTGATTGTATAAATCAGTTTGGAATTTCATAACACATTTAACTATAGCAAGAATTTCTTTAGCTACAGTTGCATAATTTCTCTGGGATTCATTCCATTTTCCAGAATAAAATTGAACAAGATATTCTTGTTTATCTAAGGGAGAACATTGTTTCAATATTCCCCCATAACCAATATCAGAGGCATCGGTTTCCACAACCTTTGCCCAAGTGGCATTAGCTAAAGTTAAGCATGGAAGGTTATAAACCTTCTGCTTAATCCTTTTGACTGATGCAGTATGACTGTCAGTCCAAGCTTTGGGATTCTTCTTTAATCTATCATAAAGAAGAGTTGTATCCTTAGCAAGATCCTTTATAAAAGGAGAAATATAATTCAAGCTTCCTAAAAATATTTGAAGTTGGGTCTTATCAGTAATAATATCAGGAAATTTAGAAGTGAATTCAATGCTTCTATTGATGGGAATGATTCTTCCCTTTTCTATATTATGACCTACAAATCTGACATTGTTTTGAAAAATCAACATTTTTGGTTTGGATATTCCTAACCCGTTTTGGATAATAATTTTCTTAAATAAATCCAAATGTTTAAAATGAGATTCTATATATTTTGAAAATACTATAATATCATCAATATAAACAATTATGAAATCCGTATAAGGAAGGAAAATATCATTCATAATTTTTTGAAATTCTGAAGGAGCATTTTTTAAACCAAAAGGCATAACATTCCATTCATATTGGCCCATTGGAACATTGAAAGCGGTTTTATATCTATCTAATTCAGATATCTGAATATGCCAATAACCCGATTTTAAATCAAATTTTGAAAATATGATGGCATTATGTAATCTATATAATAAATCCTTCTTATTAGGGATTGGATACCTGAACAATTTTAACACCTTATTAAGGGGTTTGTAGTTGATAACTAGTCTGGGAACTCTCCGCTCCTGTTCGGCATGTTTATTGACATAAAAAGCAGTGAGGACCATTTAGACTTTGAGGATCTTATTAAACCCCTTTGTTGTAAGGAATCAATTTCCATTTTGCATAACTCTAAATAAGTAAAGTTCATCTGGCAAGGTCGAGCCTTGGTAGGGATTTTATCCTCAGAAAAGTCTTCCTCATAAGGAAGATTTATGATATGTTTTTTCCTGCTCCAAAATTGATTCGGATGGTCACCACAAATAGAATCAGAAAACTGGTTTTTGAGAAAATTTATTTTTTCTACAAATTTGGGATTTTTAAATCCTTGTCAACAGTAATAGAACTAATTTCATTTTTCAAAAATGCAATTTGGTTTATTTTTGAAGTAATTTTATCAGAAATAATCTCATTCAAAAATCTCTGAACAGGTTCAGTTATAAACTCAATGGTGATACTTTTGCTATTATAAGTGCCAGTAAAACCTTTTGTATCCCAGTACAAAAAGGGCATTAATTTAATAAAAAATGGGACACCGAGTATTACATCCCTATCGATATCTTTTACCAAAACGAAACTTTCCGGAATACATATATCCTGTTGTAAAATATGATCCTTGGGTAATTTATATGAAATACCCATTGAACCACCACTAGGATTTTTCAGACGATGAGTGGTTTTATGAAAATATCTGGAAGGTATTATTCCTTCTTTTACACAATTTAAATCTGCTCCACTATCAAATAAAGCAATAAACTCTTTTTGAAATTGTAATCGATTAAAAGAGTTATTTTGATTAAAAACTTTTGGGTGATAAAATATTGGAGTTTTTCTAGAAATTCTTCTTCAGAAAAATCTATGGCTGCTAATAAAGTATGGGCAGTATTATTTTCTGAAGAACATGCAATAGTATCATTATTCTTGATACTGATGTCTTTCTTAGAATTTTCTATTTTGAAAATTCTTTCATCTAAGGCTACATTTGAAGCCTTTAATTCCGAGATTTCTCTCTTGAGATAATTTATCTCAGTGCTTAAATCTTGGACAGTAGCCAACCTATCAGGCTGGGATTTTTCTTTGACCAGATTTCTGATCTCTGACATGGTGTAAGGTCCTTTCTGGGAAGGAATACCTTCCACCTCTGTTCCTACTTCATAATTTGTAGGGAGTTATTCAATTAACTGGGACCTTAATTTCAGGTCTTTAATAACCCTTAATAGCTCAATAATGTTATCATTGGTCAAGACATTGATTTTAAGTCTGCAAAGTGCGAGTAGATATTAAAAAGATTGTCATCAGTATTACAACACTGATTTGAGCATTGTCCTTCTTCATAGAACTCTTGCTCATCTTCAGTGGATGAAATATAATATTCCTCTTGAAGGACTCGTAAATCCTCACTAGTAGATGATTCATTGTTATAATTCTCCGGAGAATAATTTAGGAGAATTTTACAAAGAGAATCTTTGATATTATCTTCTAAATCAAGTTCTTTGATTTTGTCCTTGATTTTGCAATCTTTTGCATAATGGCATATCCTTCCGCATTTGTAACAGGCCTGAGGGTTTTTTGATTTAACAAAACCCTTTCTGGCTTTATGAAAAGCCTTTCTCTTTGGGTCTTTTCACGCCGTTTTTCCGGCGAACCCTTTCTTCTTTTGAAATCCTTTTTCTTATGGGATTTCTTTCTATTGGACGGAATGTCAATGGCCAATTGTTCACAGAATTCGCCTAATTGTTGTCTCTCAGTGAGACGATGTTTCTTTATTTGTTGGTTTAGCTTGATTTAATTACATAGGGCTAAACCTTCCTGAGTGCATACACTAAAGATCTTACCGTATGAGTAAGCCTCATAATTTATACTCATCCCTGTGCCTCTAAGGACCTTTCGAATCCTTTCAGCAAATAAGGGAGGGAGTCCATCTATGAATTTGGACTTCCAATGAGTGCTATTACTCTCTGGTAATTCCATCACTCTGGATAAGAAAACATCTTTATACCATCTGAAAGATGTAAGGGTTTTACACCTCAGATTTTGGAGCATTGTCCTAATAGTCTCACTATTATCAGACCATCTTCCAGAAAAGTGTTCTATGATATTCATGACTAAAGAATAGACTGAATTCTGGACAGTCTTTTCTTCTTCAATTTTGGTGGCATTCATTATTTGATGCCTTTGGTCATGGGTAAGATAATTATCCCACCAGCCTTTAAGCTGACCAGTAAAACCGGCAATAATCATTTCTGTAATTGCCCTATCTGAATTCTTATTAACCTTGCAGATAGTGTTGTACATAAGCATTCTATGCACTGTAGTATAGATTTGTCTTTCAGCAAGACCATCTATATTCCACTCATAGATATCTGACCCACTATATCCTTGATGGTAGTGGTCATTGTCCTGTTCTTCTATTAGGACATCTTGAGGGGTTGGTCTAGGATAATAAAACATCTTTTGGTAAGGTTTGCGAGCATATTTTTCAGAGATTTTATGAATCTCATCTTCTACCTGTAGTCCCTTACCTTTATCAGGTTTATGCTCTAATTTTAAGGGGCTAGCCTTAAATTCGCCAAACATCTTATTAAGAAGTTCTTCCAAGTTATCAAGACCTTTTAATTTGAAATCTTTCATTTCAGGAGGTGGTTGGATACTTGTAGTAGCGATTTTCTCTTTACCTTTAGCATCCTTCTGTTGAATTTTTTGGACTTCAGCTATTAGCTTGTCCAATTTCTCGTGAATCTTTATAACATGTTCACCCAGGATACTAACATACATATTAGTATAGTTATTCTAGGTGAGCATGGTATTCAAATTTTTTGTTGTTATAGCAGCAACATCATTTTCAAATATTTTTGAAAAAGTCGTGCAATAAATCATTTTGTCTTTTTCCCCTATATGAAAAGATTGCTGAGGTGGAAAAACAGAATTAACAATATTACCATTAGTGAGCGTATAATCTCTTTCTAAGACAGAAATATAGTTATAAACATGTTTAGACATAAACCATGGAACAAAAGCAATAATTTTATTTTTCTTGCTAATATCCTCATAAAAATCATGTCTAAAATATTGAATTAATTCACTAGTCATGTTTTCATGAAACCATTTTCTGAAAACAGCCCATCTGGGTTTTAAAAATTCTTCTAAAATCATTTTTCTTGCCGGTGAACCCGGATTAAAATCTATTTGGTTTTCAATCATTATTAACACCATTTGAAAAATCCATTCCGGATGCAGTAGGTTCAAGATATGAATTAATCTTGACAATATTATCACTGCTAATACTAATATTATTAACTCTATTATTTTCTCTAATCTGAGATGTGGAAGCTCTTGAAGGAAAGTCCATTACATAATCAATTGGAGAAATATAGGAAGAGTTTGATCTAGTTAATCTAGATGACAAACTGATATTATCAATTTGAATAGGTTCATTGAACCTGATTTTAATAGTACCATCTGAGGTTTGTTCGACAGTAAACCTTGGTTAGGCCAACCTAACCGGTGATGCTTGTAAACCCGTTTAGGCAGGTGGTCGTTGAAGGGTTGTGAGGAGCATCGTGGTTTAAGGGTTACTATAGAGGTTAGTAACTAATAATGATAATGATAATGATAATAATAATGATAATAATAATAATGATAATAATAATGATAATAACAATAACAACAATAATAATAACAACAATAATAATAATAATAATAATAATAATAATAATAATAATAATAATAATAATAATAATAATAATAATAATAATAATAATAATAATAATAATAATAATAATAATAATAATAATAATAATAATAATAATAATAATAATAATAATAATAATAATAATAATAATAATAATAATAATAATAATAATAATAATAATAATAATAATAATAATAATAATAATAATAATAATAATAATAATAATAATAATAATAATAATAATAATAATAATAATAATAATAATAATAATAATAATAATAATAATAATAATAATAATAATAATAATAATAATAATAATAATAATAATAATAATAATAATAATAATAATAATAATAATAATAATAATAATAATAATAATAATAATAATAATAATAATAATAATAATAATAATAATAATAATAATAATAATAATAATAATAATAATAATAATAATAATAATAATAATAATAATAATAATAATAATAATAATAATAATAATAATAATAATAATAATAATAATAATAATAATAATAATAATAATAATAATAATAATAATAATAATAATAATAATAATAATAATAATAATAATAATAATAATAATAATAATAATAATAATAATAATAATAATAATAATAATAATAATAATAATAATAATAATAATAATAATAATAATAATAATAATAATAATAATAATAATAATAATAATAATAATAATAATAATAATAATAATAATAATAATAATAATAATAATAATAATAATAATAATAATAATAATAATAATAATAATAATAATAATAATAATAATAATAATAATAATAATAATAATAATAATAATAATAATAATAATAATAATAATAATAATAATAATAATAATAATAATAATAATAATAATAATAATAATAATAATAATAATAATAATAATAATAATAATAATAATAATAATAATAATAATAATAATAATAATAATAATAATAATAATAATAATAATAATAATAATAATAATAATAATAATAATAATAATAATAATAATAATAATAATAATAATAATAATAATAATAATAATAATAATAATAATAATAATAATAATAATAATAATAATAATAATAATAATAATAATAATAATAATAATAATAATAATAATAATAATAATAATAATAATAATAATAATAATAATAATAATAATAATAATAATAATAATAATAATAATAATAATAATAATAATAATAATAATAATAATAATAATAATAATAATAATAATAATAATAATAATAATAATAATAATAATAATAATAATAATAATAATAATAATAATAATAATAATAATAATAATAATAATAATAATAATAATAATAATAATAATAATAATAATAATAATAATAATAATAATAATAATAATAATAATAATAATAATAATAATAATAATAATAATAATAATAATAATAATAATAATAATAATAATAATAATAATAATAATAATAATAATAATAATAATAATAATAATAATAATAATAATAATAATAATAATAATAATAATAATAATAATAATAATAATAATAATAATAATAATAATAATAATAATAATAATAATAATAATAATAATAATAATAATAATAATAATAATAATAATAATAATAATAATAATAATAATAATAATAATAATAATAATAATAATAATAATAATAATAATAATAATAATAATAATAATAATAATAATAATAATAATAATAATAATAATAATAATAATAATAATAATAATAATAATAATAATAATAATAATAATAATAAAAAAGGGAAAACAACTCAAGAAAAGCAAGTTCAACTTATTCACGTTAACAGAAAATAAACATGCTTTCCAATTAATTCAGCTAATTTATCGATCTCAAGATATTAAATTTCAATTAGCATGAGGAAGATACATCTCTATGCCTGCATGAAAAGTGACAATGCCAAAATGAACGAATCGATAGTGAAATCATAAAATAAGAACATTATCAATATTGTAGGGATACCTGGCATAAAACCCCTCACTCAATACATACCAAGTTCCTGCACTCACAGGGCCCAAAGACCATGGGTAATCACTTGACTCCGGAGGGGCGGATCCTAGCCCAAGTGCTAATCGTATCGAAAGTCAACAATCATCATAACTCAACTCAAGTGGCTTGGTGCACTCGTCGCCTCAATATGAATACCACTTAGCCTAATAGGGGGTATGGTATATGCATCACCTCAATATAAATCTCAATGCATCTCTAAGGCCCCAGCTGAGTCATCAATCCACTCAAAAATAATAACATCTCACAGTATAAAAAATCAACATACCGCACAAATTATATCAAATCGTAGGATTCAAGTAAGGAAACCAACAACATGTGAGATAAGATAAGAAACATACAAAAATAGTGAAAGTAACATGAAGATATAATATCATGACTGAAAATACTACAAACAAGGCAAACGACTCAATAGAGAAAACTAGCCCAAACATGTCTCAAACGGATAAGCACATAGCCTAGACATAATTTCTACAATGAATAATAGTCCAAGTAGTCGTACAAGTAGAGAGAACACGGTACACGAAGTCATGATAGCAAAACAAGGTGCATAATAGCCTAAGGTCTACCCATATCATGAATAACTACAGTGTACACAAATACGCTTGTTACCATGTACATGCATCATTCCGAACACATAGAAAGCATAGAATATTCGGGAAAAATACCCTCAAGCCAAACCTAAGCAAGATACTTATCTCAAGGCGTGAGAATTAATACTCCAAAAAGCCCTTGCCACTCGAATCAACCTCCAAACAGCTCGAATCTAGTTTAAAACAACACAATACACCAAACATGACATTAGAAATTTATTCCAATTAATAAAGCTCCAATCTTTATCAAATAGTAAAAAAGTAAGCCAAAACATAATTTGGGCCCGCACCCTATAACCCGACAAAAGTCACAAATCCCGATCACTCATTCCAACAAGAGTCCAAATATACAACTTTTATCTAAATCCGACTTTGATTCGAGGTTCAAATCTCCATTTTTCACATTCCAACATTTACTCACAAAATTCCATTTTCTCCCTTAGATTTCATCAACCAAAAGCCAAAAACAAAGATTGAATCATAAAATAAAATCAAATATGAGTTGAGAATACTTACCACAATCCAAGTGGTAAAAATCGCTTCAAATATCTCCCCAATCATAGCTCTGAATTTTCAAAATATGATAAAATAAGCCAAACCCTCGATAAATATACTATGTCAAGTGCTTTCACACATTCAGAAAAAATTGTCGCTTCTGCGGCCAATACTCGCTTCTGCGACATCGCAAGTGCGGCCTAAGAGTCTGATTTTGTGCATAGCTCCAAACTGGCCTACTCTAAATCTGTGTTCTCCGCGCTTATGTGAACCTCACATGTCCAACCATCCTTTACTTATATATCCTCATATCCGCTTCTGTGGACTCGCATCTACGGTCCAAACCACGCAGGTACAGAAACACCAGAACCAGACTGCCATAAACCTTAAAGTGATCCGAGACTCATCCAAAACACTCCCAAGCCTCCCGTGACCTCGTCTAATCACACCAACCAATCCCAAATACGGACCTACGCAAGGTCTCAAATAACATAAATTAACATATAAACCACAAATCACACCTCAATTAAAGCCTAATGAACTAATCATACTTCCAACTTTCAAAACTCAAGTCAAACCACATCTAACCAGCCTGGAATAACCCCAAATTATGCACACAAGTCCCAAATGACATAACAAACCTATTCCAACTCTCAAAATAAAAATCCGACCCTGATAACATCATGAAACTCCTAGTCAAACCTATCAACCTTCAAACTGTTCAAATTTCCAACTTCCGCCAAATAGAGCCAAACTAACATAAGAACCACCAAATCCAAATCCGTACATACTGGACCAGATCTGTACCCAACAATCGCGCCTCGCCCGGCTCGAACCAACTTATTGGGGACCGACACGGCCTACCATGCAGAGCCTCATACGGTGCTATCTGAATGCTGGACTGATAACTTTTGTTGTAAGCAAACTCCACAAGTGGAAAGAACTGGTCCCATGACCCTCCAAATTCCATCACACATGCACAGAGTGTGTCCTCTAGTATCTAAATAGTGCACTCTGACTGCCCATCCGTCTGAGGGTGAAATGTTGTGCTCATCTCCACTCTAGTGTCCAACTCCTGCTGAACGGCTCTCCAGAACCGTGATGTAAATTGTGTCCCTCTGTCTGAAATGATAGAGACTGGGACACCATGAAGGCGAACAATCTCTCAGATGTAAATTTCGACCAACCTCTCTGAAGAGTAAGTAGTCATCACTAGAATGAAATGAGCTGACTTGGTCAGCCGATCCACAATCACCCAAATAGCATAGAACTTCATCGAAGTCCGTGGGATTCCAAATATGAAATCCATGGTGATCCGCTCCCACATCCTCTATGGGATATCTAACCTCTGAAGCAAGACACCCGATCTCTGATGCTCATACTTAACCTGCTGACAGTTGAGACACCTAGCCACAAACCACCAATAGTGTTGTCTCAAATCTCGGTACATCTTCGCGGCACCCGGGTGGATGGAATAATGCGAGCTATTGGCCTCCTCAAGAATCAACTCACAAATCCCATCCACATTGGGCACACATATCCGACCATGCATCCTCAACATGCCATCATCACCAATAGTCACATCTCTAGCAACACCCCGTAGAACCCTGTCCTGAAGGATGAGAAGATGGGGTCATCATACTGACGCTCCCTGATACGGTCATAAAGAGAAGACCGAGAGACCACGCAAGCAAATACTCGGCTCGGATTCGAAATATCCAATCTCACAAACTGACTGGATAAGTCTTGAACATTCAATGCTAAGGGCCTCCCTACTGTTGGAAGATATGCTAAATTCCCAAAACTCTCCGCCCGGCGACTCAAAGCATCGACCACCACATTGGCCTTCCCCGGATGGTACAAAATGGTGATGCCATAATCCTTAAGTATCTCCAA
This sequence comes from Nicotiana knightiana, assembly GCA_005239525.1. Classification (NCBI taxonomy): domain Eukaryota; kingdom Viridiplantae; phylum Streptophyta; class Magnoliopsida; order Solanales; family Solanaceae; genus Nicotiana; species Nicotiana knightiana. The sequence continues at coordinate 60,530 of ML371924.1, read as the reverse complement.
CCACCTCTGATGGCACAAGTTAAGAACCTAATGCTTGAACATGTGCTACAAAGTCTGGTGAACAATGTATATCTCACAAGGAACATCGTACAAATAGTGGCGCCAGATCTTTAAGGCATGAACAATAGCTGCTAACTCAAAATCATGGACATGGTAGTTCTTCTCATGCATCTTCAACTGTCTGGACGCATAGGCAATCACCCTACTGTCCTGCATCAATACCGCGTCAAGACCAATCCGCGAAGCATCACAATAGACGGTGTAAGACCCTGAACCTGTAGGCAATACCAATACAAGGCATGTAGTCAAAGATGTCTTGAGCTTCTAAAAGCTCTCCTCACACTCCTCTGCCCACCTGAACGGAGCACCTTTCTGGGTCAGCCTGATCATAGGTGCTGCAATAGATGAAAATCCCTCTACAAAGCGATGGTAATATCCCGCCAAACCAAGGAAACTGCTGATCTCCGTAGATGAAGACGGTCTAGGCCAACTCTGCACTACCTCCACCTTCTTCGGGTCTACCTTAATCCCATAACTCGATACTACGTGACCCAAGAATGCCACTGAGTTAAGCCAAAACTCATACTTAGAAAATTTTTCATACAACCTCTTCTCCCTCAAAGTTTGAAGCACAGTCCTCAGGTGCAGCTCATGATCCTCCCGTGTCCGGGAATACACTAGGATGTCGTCAATAAACACAATTATGAAGGATTCAAGATAAGGCCGGAACACACTGTGCATCAAATTCATAAAGGTTGTTGGGGCATTGGTCAGCCCAAAATACATGACAAGAAACTCATAGTGACCATATCTGGTCCTGAAAGCAGTCTTCGGGATATCCGGCTCCCGAATCTTCAACTGATGATAGCCTAATCAAGTCAATCTTGGAAAACACCCTTGCGCCCTGTAACTAATCAAAATAGTCATCAATTCGAGGCAATGGGTATATGTTCTTCATTGTAACCTTGTTCAGCTGGCGATAATCAATACACATATGCATAGAACCATCATTTTTCTTCACAAACAAGACCGGAGCACCCCAAAGTGACACACTGGGACGAATGAAGCCCTTATCAAGCAATTCCTGTAACTGCACCTTCAACTCCTTCAACTCAGGAGGAGCCATACCATAAGGAGGAATAGAGATGGGTTGTGTGCCCGATAATAAATCAATGCCAAAATCAATTTCTCTATCGGGCGGCATACCCGGAAGATCAGTTAGGAACACATCTGGGAAGTCCCTCACTACTAGAATTGACTCAACTATAGGGTTATCAACACTGACATCTCTCACATAGGCCAAATACGCATCACACCCTTTCTCAACCATTCGTTGAGCCTTAATAAATGATATAATCATGCGGGGAGTATACTCTAAGGTACCCCTCCACTCTAATCGCGGTAAGCTTGGCACAGCTAGCGTCACGGTCTTAGAGTGACAATCAATATTAGCATAATGGGGCGACAACCAATCCATGCCCAAGATAACATCAAAATCTACCATGCCGGGCAATAATAAATCGTCTATGGTCTCAAAACCACTAAGAGAAATCAAACACGACCGATATATGCGGTCCACAATAAGAGAATCTCCCACAGGAGTAGATACATAAACAGGGGAACTCGAAAAATCCCGAGATACCCCCAAATGTGAAGCAAAATAAGAGGACACATATGAATACGTAGAGCCTGGGTCAACTAATACCGATGCATCTCTATGAAAGAGTAGAACAATACTTGTGATGATAGAATCGAAAGAAACCACCTCTGAACGAGTTGGAAGAGCATAATACCTAGTCTTGCCTCCCCTTCTAGGGTGACCTCGACCTCCCCGGCCTCAACCTCGAGTTTCCTGAGTAGGTGGGGCGGTAGCTGGTGCTGGAAGCATGGTCGGAGGACCCGGTGGAGCACGTGGTGGCTGAGAAGTCTATGGAGGTGCACCCCTCCTAAGTCTGGGGCAACCCCTTACAAAATGGCGAGTGTCGCCATACTCAAAATAAGCCCTCGGAGGACTCGGCAGTTGTGACTGGCTCGGGGCAGGTCTGCTGATTGGCCGCTGGTAACACCACGAGCATGAGGCACACTGGATGCTGGTGGTGCATAATAAGGCTCCTAGGTCCTGGAAGGAGCTGGAACACCACTGGCGGCTGGAAGAGCTGAATGAACATGGCGACTCACATAACCCCTACCATGGCGAGCTGCTGGGGAACAAGCCCCAGAATAATAACCAGTCTCTCGAGACCTCTTGGCCTCTCTCTTCTCTCTATCCCGTGCAAGCATGCCCTCCACTCTCCTGGATATACTCACGATCTTCTATAAGAGATATCCATTTCCAACTCCCTGGCCATACTGATCCTGATGCTGGGTTGGAGTCCCTCAATGAAGCGACGGACCCTCTCCCTAACTGTAGCAACCAAAGCCAGTTCATGTCGGCCTAACTCACTTTGACACAGTCATAAAACCCTGGTGCAGCTACTCAAACTCCACGCGCCAAGCATCCCTGAGGCTCTGAGGGACATACTCACGCAAAACCATATCTGAGAAGTGAGTCCAAGTGAGTGAGGATACATCGTTCGGACTACTTAGCTCATAGGCACGTCACCACTGATAGGTTGATCCTCTCAGTTGGAAAGAGGTCAAAGAAACCCCACTCATCTTCGCTATTCCCATAGTGTGCAGGATACGGTGACACTCCTCTAGAAAACCTTGAGCATCCTCTGAAGTTAATCTGCTGAAAGTGGGTGGGTGGTACTTCTTGTACCTCTCAAGTATAAGCTAATATACCTCAGAAGTAGCTACCCTGGTCTCATGCTGAACCGGAGCCACTGGTGGCATAAGAATAAACTCTGGGCCTGATCAACATGGACCCTCTGCTCAAGAGTACGGGCTACGGGAGTCTGTACCCCTCCCTGGCATGAGATGTGGCAGGAGCTAGTGGAATTAGTCCAGCCTGAGATAAAGTGCTTAACATGATCATGAACTTAGCGAGAGTCTCCTGGAAAGCTGGAGCAGCAATAGGGACCTCCGGTGCCGGCCCTCAAGCTGGAGTTGTTGGGGGCTCCTCTGTCGCAGCTTGCGCAGGTGATCTGGAAGCACCGCGTGGCCATCCTCTACCCCGGCCCCGGCCTCTGTCGGGTCTGGCAGGGAGCTTGAGTTCCTGATTGTCGAATCTCTCGGTACGGGTCCTCACGATCTATGAGAAATAATAAAATAGAGAATTTTAAAATTTGATGTCAATAACTCGCACGACAAGGGAAACAAAGAAGTATGATTGTTCTTAACAGTTCCATAACCTCCCGAAGATAAGTATGGACGTCTCCGTACAGATCCGCGAGACTCTAATAAACCGACTTGTGACTCACGATACCTATGAACCTAGAGCTCCGCTACCAACTTGTCACGACCCATTTATCCCTCTGTAAGACGTCGTGATGGCACCTAGTTGCTACGACTAGGTAAGCCTAAGAATTTTGAAATAACATAAATAAATCAAAAATTATCAACTAAACTCCAATAAACATTATATACTGATAAAAAGAACGCTCGGCATATACAAGAACACCAGCGCTCGAATATAAATAGATTTCCCCAAAACCCGGTAGTCATGAGTCACAAGATCTACGAAATTTGTCTAATTGTTTTCTATACATAGTGTCTGAATAAAATAAGTGAGGAAAAGAACACAAGGGATAGAGGGGGACTCCAAGGATCTGCAGGCGCAGGCAGATGTACATTGAAGTCTCCGGTAAGCTGCAGCGACTGCAATAACAATGAGGCGGGTAAGATGTACCTGGATTTGACCACGGAAAAAACATGTGCAGGGAAGGGCATGAGTACACCACAATGGTACCCAGTAAGTGCCAAGCCTAACCTCGGTCGAGTAGTGACGAGGTCAAGTCAGGGCCCTACCGGAACATATATATATATAATAAGGCAAAACAAAATTAAAATATCGCAGTAATAAAGGCTGAAACGTAACAAGGAAGAAATCATGGAAAAACAACAGCTCAGGACACAGCAAAATAACAGGGGATCTCCCGAGATACCGTCTCGTAGTCCCAAACGTAAATGTGCACGGGGATCTCCCAGAATACCGTTATGTAGTCCCAAAGTAAATATGCAGTACAAAGGGATCTCCTGGAATGTCGTTCTGTAGTCCCAAAGTAAATATGTAGAACAGGGGCATCTCCCGGAATACCGTTCCGTAGTCCCAAAGTAAATATGCAGCCAAACAACAGAATTCAACAATTACGGCACGAAATCTTACAATCTAACCTAATTACAAGTTAAGGAACGATAGGCAAAATCACTAAACATGTTGCACGTAGTCCAGGTAAAGAGTTAAGGCAAGTAGGCATGCTTTCTTAGTCTAACAAGATACTACACATGCTAATAAGTTCAAATAAGAGGAAAGACAAGTCATTATTTATTGAAAAATTGGATTTTACAAAAAATAGCTCGTGTACGTACTCGGCCTCATAAATCAACAACAGTACCAATCCTAAGGAGAGTTTCCCCCACACAAGGTTAGGCAAGCCACTTACCTCGAACCAAGCTCAAATCATCCCGAAATAGTGCTCTTTCCACGAATATCCGACTCAGAATAGCCCAAATCTAGCCAAAACAAACTACATAACATAAATATAACTACAAGAAACTAATCTAGCGAACGGAATCAAAGTTCATGCAAGAAATTAAAAAATCGCTCAAAACACCTCCCCTGGCCCACGTCTCGGAATCGGGTAAAATTCAAAAATTATGAACACTCATGAATCTAATTATACCATATTTACTCAAATTCGATACCAAATATCGATCAAAACCCCAAAATTTGGCCTAAGAACTTTTCTCAAATTTCCCCAATTTTTCACCCCAAATCCGAAATTAAATGACGAAATCAAGCATAGATTAGTGGGATATAACCATAAAGGAGTTAAGAATCATTACCCAATAACTTTCTCTTAAATTCCCTCGAAAGTTTTCCTTCTACCGAGCTCCCAATTCAATTCTGTGATATGAACTCAAAACTCTCGATTTTGGACTTTAAATTCTGCCCAGGTGAACCTTCTTCGAGAACGCGGTCAAAACCTCATTTTTGCGAATCACAAGATGCTTCAGTCCAAAAATACGCATTGCGAACGCGATGCACTGGTCGCGAACGCAAAACTCAACTAGTCTGACCCTACGCGGACACGGGACACCCATCACGAACGCGTAGGCTATTATGCTTGGAACCCATCTGACCATTGACTCTACGCGAATGCGAGGTCCTTATCCCGAACGCATAGCCTTAGTGTTCTATACCATCGCGAACGCGGGAACATCGTCACGAACGTGAAGAACAAACCCAGTTGGCGTCTCAAATGGACTACGCGAATGCGAGACCTTCCTCGCGAACGCGATGAAGGAATTGTCTGCAACAAAACACCAGAAAATCTACCAACTCCCAAAGTCCAAAAATGATTCGTTAAGCATCCGAAACTCACCCGAGGCCCCCGGGACCCCAACCAAATATACCAAACAATCCTAATACACCATACTAACTTAGTCGAACCTTCGCATCACTCAGAATAGCATCAAAACACCAATTTCACATGGATTCAAGCATAATGAACTTTGAAATTTCTAAATTCTACAAACGACGTCGAAACATATCAAATCTCGTCCGAATGACCTCAAATTTTACACACAAATCAAAAATGATACTACAAACCTATACCAACTTCCTAAATTCCATTTTAAACCCGACATCAAAATTTCCACTACCGACCAAAATCGACAAAATTCCTACTTTCGCCAATTCAAGCCAAATTCTACTACGTGCCTTCGAATCACATTCCGGATGTGCTCCTAAGTCCAAAATCACCTAACGGAGCTAACGGAACCATCAAAATTCAAATTTGATGTCATTACACACAAGTCGACATCCAGTTGACTTTTCCAACTTAAGCTTCCAATTAAGAGACTAAGTGTCTCACTTCACTCCAAAATCCAAAATGAACCCTCCCGGCAAGACACAATAGTAGAAATAGGTACATGTGAAGCAGATAATAGGGAATCGGGGCTCTAACTATCAAAATGATCGGCCGGGTCGTTACAGTGTCGAGGGTGCGGCTGAAGGGTCGCAGAAGCGGAAAAAGAAGCTGTTGAGGAGTCCACATATGTGAATAGGTAGGCATAGGTGCGCAAGGAGTCCGCAAGTACGGAACCTCAGAAACGGCTAAGAGCCGGCAGAAGCAGATGAGCAGGGAGTTAAGTGATTTCCGCACCTACGAAGGAATTTCCGTAGATGTGACGCAGCGGGTGCGAGTTTTGTCCGCAGATGGGCCAACTTTCCGCAGAAGCGTGACCGCTGAAGCAGTTAAATGACTACATGTACGGATTCACTAGCAGAGTTCTATTCGAAGGGTTTCATTATTTTTCTCATTTTGGGAATTGTAGAGTTCGGGTATAGGCGATGTTTGAGAGGGTTTTTGCTACAATTGAAGAGGTAAGTGAAGTTTAATAACTTTTGTTGATAATATTTATTACCAATTGATTATTACACCTAGTTTATGTGAATTTGAAGTTAAAATTCTGGAATTTTAGACCATGGTATTGGAGAGTGAGATTTGGAGATTAGAGGGTCGATTTGTGGATAGAATTGGATGAAATTAGTATGGTTGGACTCGTAATTGAATGGGTGTTTGGAATTTGTGAATTTTGTCGGGTTCCGGGATGCGAGCTCGGGGTTGATTTTTGGTTTGACTTAGCATATTTGATTCAAGACTTTATCTTTATCTTTTGAAATTATTTTATGTGGTTATTATTGATGGTATTAAGTTATTTTGGCTAGATTCGAGCCGTCCGGAGATTGATCCACGCGGGAAGGGCTTGTTAGATGAGTGATTTGCTTTCTTGAGGTAAGTACCTTACCTAAACTTGGTTGAGGCATTAGTTGCCTGAATTATTTATGATAGTTATATTCTATGAGTGGCGCATATGTGTGGGGTTGAGCCCATATGAGTGCACCCGGATACTATTTTCATGCTCGAGATAGTGCTTAGGCTATGCCATGCCGTGAATTGATTGTTAAGCTTCAAGTTGTGACGTTTCTCCTATTTTTACCCTTTGTGAGTTATTTTTACCACATCCGAGATTTCGTTGAGGTTATTCTCCCCGATTGTATCTGATAAATTGCTATTTCGTGATGAAATTTTCTGTTATATCTGTGATAGCACACATTGCACATGCCTACACCATAGCATATTATTTATACCTGTCCAGGAGTATGAAACTTGATAATCATTGATCTTGTACATGTATTCTCATATATTGCTTTCTGTGTGTCATGATCTGGACTGGTAGCCTGTAACCATGACGGACGGATTGTGATTGTTGGCACGTGAGTTGTCTGCGCGGTCGATATTATTAGCACATGAATTGTCCGTGCAGAGTGTGGATATGGATCCATGCCCCTAGGTTCACCCTCTCATGTTTCTCTCTTGATGGTGTACACGCGAATTAGAGCAAAACTAATCAATGCTATGGTACAAATATGAAATTATTGAGGAAATTTTGCTAGTGTTTGTTTTGGATTTTTGCATTTCATATTTACTTGCAATTGACATGGTTATTTACCTGATTTATTCTCATATCATCTTTATATGCTATCTCATTGACTGAACATAGAACTTGAGTAATTGCACACACACATAGGGTTCTTTTTGTACTTTATGAGTTGATCACATTATTGTTCTGTATTCATTAAATTGATTAAACTGTATAGGTTATAGCAAGTATCACTTATAATTCATGCTTATTTTACCTCGCCGAGATTAGTTATTATACTTATTGAGTACATTTGGTCAGTTGTACTCATGCTATACTCTGCACTTAATTGTGCAGATTCAGGTGTTGGGACCAGTCATCAGTAGCGTAGTTTCTTGTTGATTTGAGTATCGAGGGACGAGGTAGAGCTGCATTCTCACCCGCAGTCTTGGCGTCGCTTTTCTTATGTACTGTTGTTTCTAGTTCAAACGGTATTTTTAATTAGTTTTATACTTGTATTCCATAATAGAGTTCATGACTCTATATTTAACAGTTTCTGCGAGACTCATCATGTATTAGCGGTATTGTGCTATATTAAGCTTTCAAACTACTGTTATTTATGTCCTTTCTGTTGTTATGGTTTATTATTGTTATGTACGACTTGCCTAGTAAATGTGTTAGGAATCATCACAATGGGTTAGGATTTTTGGGTCATGACACAATTCCATGCTAATAAATTACAACTCAAAAATTGTATAATTATATTCAATTAAACGAAAATCGAATTACAAGATGTCTTTTCAAACAAGCGTTTATTGTTTAATTGCTTCATCGTAAAATGAACTCCTTGTGGCTTCTTGTGGATGTGATTTTGGCCCTTGAGCGTATTCTACATCCATCATTTCCATTTAACTGAACAAGAAAAATTTTGGACTAGAAAGGCCCAAAGATACTCTTAATATGGTGTGATATTGTCAGCTTTGAAACGCCTCTCGCCATTAAGAGTATCTAACTCATTATAAGTATATCATTTTTCTTTTTACTTTTCATGAGAGACTTTGTTCACGCACACCCAATAATATCCCCTTTGAACTAGGTTTCACATGACCTATCACGATTTATGGGCTAATTTGGAGATTAAACGAGTGCTACCCTCATTATCCGAGTATTTACAGATACCAAAGCCCAAGGAGAGATTGTGTTTGCATCTTTGAAGCTATGAGTAAGGATAGTAAACCACCCCATAGGTGGGAAAAGTCACTAAGTCAGGCCCTACACCATCACTCCACGATCTCTGTACTCATCCTGCCAAACCATTCAATTGAGACGTCTTAGGTGGAGTTTTTTTATGGTGAATTCCTTGTTCTCTATAATAGTTATTATAGAGAACACATTCACCATCATTGTCAGTGCGAATATATTTTAATTCCATCCATGTTTTCCTCTCAGCTAAAGCCCGATATTCCTTAAACACGCTAAGTTCTTGATCTTTGGATTTTAAAGGATATACCCGAAGCTTGCAAAAATGATCATCAATGAAGGTCACAAAGTAAAGTGCTCCACCTTTTGATTTTAATTTAAAAGGATCACACAAATCAAAGTTTCATAGCTCCAATAATTCGGGCTTTCCTAAATGAGGATGGCTATGAAATGAAACCTTTTTTTGTTTGCCAGTTAAATAATGGACACACATTTTCATCTTTGCTTGTTTTGCTCCAGAAAGAAAAAATTTCTTAGCAAAACACGTAATGCCTCTCTTGCTCATATGATTCAGTATTTTGTGCCACAACCCTAATAAAGTATCACTTTTCACCAGATTTATAGAATCATTAAAAATAGAGCCCTATGTCACTACTAATGAGTCCTTGGTGAGCTTCCATTGGCCATTAAAGAGGGCATTACGGTAACCTTCATCGCATAATTTTCCTGCAGAGATAAAATAGAAAGGAACTGGAGCATGCTTGATATTATGTAGAACTAATGTTGAATCATTATCAATATTCAAACAAACTGTAACACCAAATACCTAAACCTCACTGGCATTGCCCATCTTTAACACTCCAGAGTCAACATGAGTATAAGATGAGAATTTTTTTTCTTAGTGTGGCATGTGAGGTAGCTCCAGAATCTAATATCCAGCTCATCTCATGGGATACTAGATTTATGACATTTTCATCATAAGCAAAAAGAAGGTCATCTTGAAAAATAATAACAATATTGTTCTCGTTATTTTCAACTTTCTTTCCTTCTCTAGTATCTTTCTTCAACTTGTGGCATAACCTTTTGTTATGTCCTTTCTTACCACAGTGGTTGCACGAATAATTCTGTTATTTGGAACTTGAAATATCACTTGATTGATAAATTATCAAACAACAAAATAGGAATATACCAAAAGAGACGCAAAAGAGAAATATGCCAAAAGAAATCCCTCTCTCACTCATATACTACTTGCTATGATAGAAATAATCAGGTGTCATGCAGAAGCTAGTAAAGTAAGCCTTGAACGACGATAGATCGGGAAACAAAAGAAAAATACACCAAAAGAGACACAAATATTTAATGTGGTTCGATCAATTGACCTTGGTTGACAGGCGAATATGAGAAACCAGTTATATAAAAGATAATAAAAAATATTGAGAGAACAATCTCATAAAGAGACACACACAAGTGACATGATAATCATTTGCCTAGGTAAACCTAACATTCATTGATAGCTAAGTAGAAATAACAAAACTTAGATGATTAAATAACCAACAAAGCTCATAATAACTCCAAAATGGAACATCAACAACATAACCCCCAAAACTGGTGGAACTGAGTCATAAGCTCTACAGAATGCTCTGAAATCTCTAACACAATACTGTCTGATAAAAGGAAATACCGTAATGAGAATATAATAGAAGGAACTTAGAGGCCTGCGGACGTCGAGCAGGTATACTTTAAAGTCTCTGAAAATAGCTGAATGATTACTAACATCCGGCACGGGCAGATGTGCCTGGATATTCACAAAATGTGTAGAAGTGTAGTATGAGTACACCACAACGGTACCCAAAAAGTATCAAACCTAACCTCGGTAGAATAGTGATGAGGCCACGTCAAGACACCTACTAGGACAAGATAAATTGAACAAAGTATATTAAAGACCAATAACGGAGAACGAGGAAATGAATGATAACAAGGCAGTATAATAATGTAGGATAATAATAGAACTTAAGGCAAGAAAGGCAACGAGAAGTGAACACGTGATGAGAATAACAAGTAATCAAATACGGACAAATACAAGTAAGACAATGAAGAAAACAACAAGAACTGTTCAACCAGCAAGCCTCTTTAACATAGAATGTACAACAAGAATCACAACTGAGGTACCACGCCTCATATCCACATTTCACAGTTTCAAGCACAATATTTTCATATAACACCGCGTGAGCCTTGCATTTATTTATTTTTTTTAAAATTCAAAATAGCTACATGCGTTTTATCCCTTTTATCTCACCGCGTGGCTTCAAGTAATTTCCTTGCTAGAAACACGCGTATAATCCCACCTTATCTCACCGCATGTGTATCAACCCATATCCTTATACCACCACTGCATATAAATATTAGAACACAATAATCAACTCGCATCACATGTGCACATATGCCACAATACTTGCCAAGATCAACAATACTAATGTCACCACAACATATAGCCCATGGCTCAATCACAATATGTACAAGAATCTCAATAACAATAAAATAATGAAGAATAATTAGCAAGGAAAGATATGTCAACATTTAATAACTTCAACCTCAATGTGATAATGGATTTCACAACTTTAATATCAATAACTCAACAAGAGGATATTCCACGAAATAACAACTTCAAGTAAGGGTAATTCAACAATAAAAGGGGTAACAAGACAATAAGGGAGGTAGCAATTTCAACTAAATCATATACGGGCAATTATTACAATAAATGATATAATAAATACTAACAACGTCAATTAGAGCATGTGAAAGTACATTTAACAATGAAAGATGTAACATGTTATAATGATTTCAATTAAAGATATGGAAGAAGTCCACAAGTCTAAACCGGTCAAATACCATATATAGCCTATATGCACACTTGTCACCTTGTGTATATGTATTCCACATATTATAATTAACAGACAACATCTCAAATACTAAGGGGTAATTCCCCGCCATACAGTTAGGCAAGATACTTACCTCTAGTAGGCCAAATCAACCCTAGAAAATAGTTTTTCTCCTAATATTCGCCTCCATACGGCTCAAATTTAACTAAAAATAACTCAATCTCATGAAAACAATGCAAGAAAGACCAATTCCAATAGATAAAGCTTTGATCTTTATTCAATTCTCCAAAATTCAACATTCGATCCTGCCCGATCAAAATCCGTGTCCAAGGATAGATTCCGACTACCCATAACCCCATGATCCATATATGTATTTTGTTTTCAAATCTGAGTCCAAATCGACTCTCAAAACTCAAATCTTCATTTTTCAAAACATTGACAAAAATCCCCAAATGTCCTATTTGATTCACATAAATTTGATGTTAAATCTATGATATAATCATGAAATATAGTTGGAAATATATTAGAACCATGTGCCCATTGTTTGTAGATGAAAATCCCCTCTACAAATCACTTCCTACCGAGTCTAGGGTTCTAAATGAGAGAAAACGAGATGAAATCCCTGACTTTTCACCTTTTTGATCAGTTGCAGATGTCGCAATTGCCACACTAGGTTCACAAATGCAAACCCTCGCAATTGCAAAGAAATTCTTGCAATTGCAGCTACTGACAAACCCAGGAGATGTTGCAATGCAAAGTATGTCATCCTCGTAAATGCGAGAAAATTATTGCAAATGTGAACTCATCTACACAAGGCCAAACTTCGCAAATGCGAACCAAGTATCGCAATTGCGATACCTGAGCCCCCTGTCATGTTCGCAATTGTGATGACGGTGCTCGCAATTGCGACAACTGCAGCACCAACACACCAACAATCATGTTTTCAGTCCAAACCATTCTGAAATACGTCTGAAACTTATCCGAGCCCTCGGGGCTCCAAAACAGACATCCACACATGTCTAAAAATATCATAAAAACTCTCTGTCGCAATCAAAATACAAAAATAATATCTAGAACTATGAATCGTACATCAAAACGCATGAATTTCAAATGAAAACTCAAGAACCTCTAGAATTACAACCAAAAGTCTTAATCCTATCAAACCAACTCCAAATGACACCAAATTGTGCAGACAAGTTTCAAATAGCACAACGGACCCGTTCCAATTCCCAAAAACAAATTTCGAGCCCGATAACCAAAATTCAACCTACGGTTAAACTTAAGAAATGTTTTGAACCTCAAATTGCCAACTTTTGGCAAAACAACACAAATCAACCTAAGGACCTCCGAATTCAATTTCTGACATACGCCAAAGTCTAAAATCACGATACAGACATATCGGGGCCATCAAAATACTGTTCCGATGTCGTTTTCACAAAAGTCAAACTTTGGTCAACATTTCTAAATTAGATTTCTGAACAAGAACCAAAGTGTCCAAATCAACCCAAAACCTTCCTCGAACGAAACTAACCAACCCCACAAGTCATAAAACTATAAATACACATGTGTAAATCATTGAAAGGAAAAACGGGGCGCAAATACACAAAACGAGCCGGGTCGTTACAAAAAAAAATTTCTCCAAGAAAAAATACTAACCAAATATGGAAGAAGTATATTTTTTCTTTTCATAAAAGGTAAATCAATTGTGGAAAATATATTGTCCTCCTTTAAGAGATAGGAAAATCAAATATGCTAATAAAATCAGGGAAAACACCTAACAATTCTCTCCCTTGGCCTGAATTTTTTGACAAAATAAACTTGATCTACCTTATTCACATAATCTTCAACAAACGCATCTCCAAATCTCCACCACAAAGTTTGTCTTAACGTGAGTAGCACTCTGGTTAAATTTCTAACAGAAAAATCATAATTACCGTCAAATAGGTTGCGACTAGAACTAAACTCGTCTAAAATAAACTTGCGTTTAACCTTGTTCTAATACCACTTATTAGACTAAAACAACCTAAAAATACTCTTAACATAATGTGATATTGTCCGCTTTGGGTTAAGAGCCTTACACCATTAAGAAATTTTTGTTTTTTACTTTTCATATAAGACATTATTCACATACATCGAACATAAAATTTATTATTTAATTATAATTGCCTCATAAAAGAAAAGATGAGTATTGATCGCTTTAGTACTCCATACTAGTGTTTTAAAAGGCATTTTAGGGGCGAGGCACACCAAAAACGCCCTGAGGCAATGGTGTGGGGCGAAAGTCTAAAGAGAAATACGCCCAGCAATTTGGGACGTACGCCCGGCGTTCGGGGCGTATGTCCAGGCGTTCGGGGTGTGTTTTTATAGTGAGGCATAAGCACAGAGACTTTTTCAAATTAAAATAAAATTTGTTGAATAAGTCATTCATATAATACCCAAATTCTCAAAAGTCGGCTAATTACTCAAAAGTTTTAAAAAGGAACTAAAATATATTAAATTTAAAAGTCAAGACCTTTTTTATTGATTGAAGCCCTAATTCATGGTCTTTCTCAATTCGTTATCTTGTCTGCTAGTCTGCTAATATCTCCCAAAAGCAACGAATATTAAATTTGTTTTACAAATCGAACTCCACTCTCCTTCATAGCAGCAAGTTCAAAGTTCAAATTTTAGGTTAGTCATCCTTTTTGTTCCTTTATGTAGAAAACTTTATTCTTTTCGGCTCAAGTTACTTGTGCTTGTAAGTAGCATATAATAGATTATTTTGACTAGTTTATTTTTGTGGGGATGGAGCACATCTATATATATATAATCACATATTTATATTTTTATACAATTTTTATGTAATTTTATTTATTTATAAATATTTACTGTAATTATATAATTTTATAAAATATTAAAAAATAAATATATGTATATAAGGCTTACGCCCCGTGTTTCGAAGCTTACGCTTTGCCGAAGCATATGTAAAACGGATCGTGTTACGCTTATGCCTTTTAAAACACTACTCAAGACAAAGACCATTAAATTTAAGAATTGCTTACAATTGGAGAGCGATACTTTACGTGGCGACCAAACAATTCACGTTTTGAGAAATGAATGACTCACTCACTAGTAATTCAAAGGTATCAGTATAAGTCTTTCCATTTGCCTTCTCTTACTACCAAAAAGGGGAAAAAAGAAATTCGAGAGTTGAGTCAAAAAGTCGTCTTGTGTTTGCCTTTTACCTAGCTAGTTTCCTATACCTATTTAATCAGAAGACTATTAGTTTTGGCCAAACTTCTAAAATCAATTTATTTTGAGAAGTGCTTTTCTCAAAATTATTTTTAAAAAAAAATATTTTTGGTGAGAAACAGTTTGTGTTTGGCTAATTAATTTGAAAAGTATGTTTAAGCAGTAATTAGCGTTTGACCAAACTTTTAAAAACTGCTTCTAAGTGTATTTTTCTTAAAAGTGCTTCTCAGAAAAGTGTTTTTGGAAAGAAGCTATCTTTTTCTGCTTCTTAAAAACTACTCCTGCTTCTTCTCAAAAATACATTTTTTTCCTTCCAAAAGCTTGGTCAAACCCCTCAATTTTTGGCCAAAAGTGCTTTTGACCCAAAAAAACACTTTTAGCCCAAAAAAGAAACTTGACCAAACAAATTATATATTTAAAAGGACTATTAAATTTGCTTTGGCTTCCTGCATAAGGCTTTGAAAATAAATTAGAACTCCCCACAACGTGCCATTGTACTGCAGATACCGATAAAAGACAACAAGTGACAGACAAAATCCAGCTCCATTTGTCTTCAAAATTAAAGGTATCTAACCAGTGGGCCGGGTAGAGCTGGGTTGGGATTTTATTGAATCGGACGGGTAGAGGTATCGGGTCGATTACGGGTTATTTTTAACGGGTTTAACGAGTTCGGATTAATCCGGATAAAAATTAAACCGTATGGGTTAGGGGTTTAAGGGGCCGGGCCGGTTTACAGTGTTTTTTATTTTTATCTTTTAATTCTTTTTTTGTATTTGTTATCACTATCATAAAAATATAACCAAAAAAATAAACTTATAAAAATAGTGTTTGAATAAAGGATACAATGATTTTAAAAATTCTTATATTTGAATATTCATTAAATAATTAGGTACCGTCTAATAATATCAAAATAACAAACTAAAACTTGCAAATTGAACTATTAAAGGTTACATTTAATACTTCAAATTAAAGTTCAAACTTGCACTTATACGTCTAATAACATTAAAATAACAAACTAAAACATTAAACATAAATGCATAATACGCCTAATAATATTAAAATAACACAAATTGTCTGAAATCAATTAATCAAACGAATTTCTAGTGGACGCTCAAGACAACTCTTCATATGCCTCTTTAAAAAGCCTGTGTCCGTGCACTTTGGACGAAGATTTAAGATTATACCACAATTCCTGCATTTTACTTTGTAAACTTCTTCATTTTGTTCTACCATATCAAAGTGTTCCCAAATATATGAGCGCACTCTAGAATCACGGGGCATGATTTTACTTGAATGAGAGAAATTGAGATTGAGAAATGAGAGATGAGTGAAGAAATGAAGAAGAGGGGGGTGTATTTATAATTTTAGAAAAGGTTAAATTTGTAAATTGAAAAAGGGTTAATTTTTTTTTTTTTAAAAAGGCCCTAAAAAGGGGCATTTGAGCAAATTTGTCGTTGGGCAACGACTCCCTACCAAGGTGACTGTTGCCAACGGATAAGTGGGGCCCAAACATTTAAAAAACAACAACAACAACAACAAAAAATTACCGTTGAACTGGTCTGGTCCGGGCTGGTTAACCCGATAAAGTGTACTATTCATTTGACCGGATTTGACCAGTCCAGTTAACCGATAAAAAAAAATAAACTGACCAACCCCCTTTACCTTTCCTATCCAGACCCACTCGGCCCCTACATACCGGGCCGGTCCGATTCCGATTCCAGGTCAACACGACCCGTTAGACACCTCTATTTAAAATATTGTGTCGGGGGCCTCTCCCAACTCCAACATAAAATTTATTGCTATTACTTTTATCCTTTTTACTAAATGTAGAAGCACCATAAATTTATCAGCACCACTTAGGTCAATTTCCTGTTTAACGAATTTTAGATCATAATTTAGTTAACGTTTGGTAATAGATTCTCAAATTTACCTTAAAATTTTGTTTTTGGGTAAAGTTTGGCTTGAAGGTTAAAATGTGTTTGGACATACGTTTTCAAAAAATAATTTCTAAATTTATTTTGAAAAAATATATGTATTATTACGGATTTGGTCCAAAGCCAGCTATTGAGCTAGTTTTGAGATTTGGGATTTGGGTTTGGGATTTTGTCAAAATATAAACAAGGCCAAACATATATTTGCCAAATAAAATTTAAATTTATTTCGATAAAATCTATGATCAAATGGGTCCTTTAGAGTACGTACGTTCCGAGCTTTAATGAGATCTCTTCGTGATTTTGTATTCTAAAGAAAAAGGGAAATTAAATGGAGAAAAGAGTTATATTTCCAGTAGATTCGTTAATAAGTGTAACGATATTTCTTTAGCCTTTTCTTTTTTCCTTTCTAATTCAAACACTTCTTTATGGGTTGAGTTTATTTTAAGTTGAAATTGGAATTAGTAAAGATGCGGGCTTTGGAATATCGTTTTTTAAGGCCTTGGTATTAGTAAAATAGTCCTAATTGCGTGCGTCGATTTCCTAAATACATGCTAGAACAGACAAATCCAATTATATTATTCAAGAATTCATGGACAGATCATCATTGCAGGAAACTGGCTTACGAAACCAGGACACTGACGCACAGAGTTTCGGCTTATTTGTTGTCCGCTTTATCTTCCCACCTTTTATACTCTCTAATTATTACCCATCCGTCACACTTTATGAGACGTTATTTATTTTAGGAAAATCACCGGTTATATCTATTTATAAGTAACTCATTACAAAAATTAATTAATTTTAAAAATATTATTAATATTAATCAAATATTATTAATATTAGTCAATTAACCATTTGTAACAAAAAAGGTTAAATTTTTACTTTCTTTTAAGTGGGTGTTATTAGAATAGATTGAGTACATCTTAAGGAGCTTGAATCTCAATTTTGGGATGATTTGGTGAAGTTTTGAGGTGGTTTGAATTGAATATTCAAAGTAAAAACTGAACATACAAATATGATATGTGTATCACACTGTGTATCAAATATGTATCATATTGTATCAATTGTGTATCACATGTATACCTATGAGTGAGATACATGCGTGATACATGTGTGATACATGTGTCGCAGTAGAATTTTTTGAACTCGATTTAACGATGAATTTTGATACAAAACTAGTCCAAATCACCTCCAATCTTCCTCAAATTTTGTATATTGACTTATCTATATGTTTTCAATAAATTTCAATTATACTCGTTGAAAAAATTCCTTTTTTGCTTAGATTTTTGCAATATTGTATATAGTTTTTTGTATTTCATCACCTTATTTGCTAACTCATCCATGAAATTTTCTTTCGGTCTTGCATCTAATGTTGTTAATCACGCTTAAAAATATGGAAGGAGATTTTTGCATGTGATTCTTTGAGAGAGAGAACCTTATTTATTTGGTTTTTTAATTTTTATATGTGTTTGGCTAGTTTTGGTAATCTGTGACTAATGGCTAGAGGTTGGTAAGTTAAGACTTATTTGGGACATTTGTGTAAGTTTTCCTTTATTTTAATCAAATCCAAAAAAATATTGTTTATTTATTATTATTTTACCCTTAGGAAATTAATTTACAGCCACATAATTATTGATGGTTTATTTTAGATCATAAATTTAAAAGAAAAATTTATTTGTAAATTTTATGTCTAGTCAAACAGGCCATGTATTTATGTATTAGTGGAAAAATAGACTACATGTGTGAATCAGTGATATACTGACATGTGGCATCAGAGTTAGAGCAATAAGAAAGAATGATGAGGCGTGGGTTTTTGTAAAACACCCACGACATTGTTTACAAAGATACCGCATTTGACAATGAGAAAGAAGAAAAAGGCACCCGATGCATGATTAAAGTCTACAAAAGAGGAAGATTCAGTAATAACTATGAATATGGAAAATAAATCGGCACAATCCCTAATTGTGCGAGATTGACTATTATTACCATAATCGTTACAAATAGCTCAAGTAACGGGCAATCAATGTAATTAATGTTAGTAACGGGCGGAATTAAGTAGGACAAAACAGTTACATATATAAACCCCTTACCATATTTTGTAAGATCATGAAGTATTCACGAAATTTTACTATTAATCTCTCGTACTTTGTTTTCTGCTATTTGGAGAGTTTTATTCTCTCCTCTTGGAATGAAGCTGCGACATCAATAAGATTTCTCTTTCCTTATTCTTTCAGTATTGTTTCTTTTATTTCTTATTGATATATATTAGGAAAAGTGAAGTAAAATTGGTTATTAGAAACCCGAATTATTCTATTGTTTACTTTGAAATTATTTTTTTATTAAACAAATTGGTTTTGTTACCGAAAAATCTTGTAATCTTTTCACTTTCCTTATTTTATCTATAACAACAAATTATGTCTACTAATAATAAAAATATTCAGGTGGGTGATGGAGAGCAAGGAAGGCATCAAGGAGGAACTCCATCACACCATACACCCACAGCTACTCCACCCCATTCACGAGAGAATTCACATGTCACATCTGCTAATCGTAACACGGGACAACAAATTAACGAACAGTCAAATGAGCAAGATAACTTTAAGCAATTTACTACTCAACAAATTGGAGAAGACTTGCGTGCACTTGCAAGTGGGCTGCCAAGTGTTGTTCAGGCTCCACCACTAGTGAACACGATAATGGAAAAACCTCATCCGGGGCTTGAAAACTCTAGAATTGGGGAAATACCAAATAATTATGGAGTCGGAGGGTCAGGTACGTCGAATAACTCAAATCTACAAACTCTAGTACTAACCTTGCAGAAACAGTTCAAGGAACAAAATGTGCGGCTAGAACAGATACCAGGAGTACCACCCGTGATTAAAGGGGTGAATATTGACAAGTATTCACAACAACCATGGAAGCCAAGTGCAACACTATTACCAATATCGAAAAAAATTCAAGATGCCCGATATTCCTAAATATGATGGGACTACCAATCCGCGAGATCATGTTACTGCATTTGCTACAAAAGTCAAGGCAATGATTTAACAAGCAGGAAATCGAATCGTTATTGGTGAAGAAATTCAGTATAACCTTTACGAAAGGGGCAGTGACATAGTACTCTCATTTACCTGAAAATTCAATTGACTCTTTTGCTGAGCTTGTAGATAATTTATAAAAGCTCATTCTGGAGCTCAAAACGTAGAGAAAAGAATGGAGGATATCTTCAAAGTAAAATAAGGGGATGCTGACTTGCTAAGAGAACTTGTGGATCCCAGCGAGAAAGAATGATGTTACCTAGTATACCTGATATTTAGGCAGCAATGACGTTTGCAAGCAACTTGAATGATAAAATTTCGAAAGTCACGAGAAGATTAAAAAAAAGCCTACGGAATTTCTTGCTACTACTTGGAATGATGTTTATAATAGGTACAATACAAAGTTTTAAGTAAAAGAAGATACACCAAGCTAATGTGGAGGAGATCTTTGGATCTTGACATTCAGAATCAGAAAAGTGAACCGGTAAAAACAAATACAAATCTTACATGGGATGTGCGGGACGAGATCTTAGGTCAAACCAGAAGAAGCATAGTTTGATCAAAGATCAAGGCGGAAAGATGTAATTACATCTTTTTGATTCAGAAAGGACCGAGATATAACAAGGAATAACGATCAAAATTCCCAATCAAAGATAAGGGGTTACAATTTCAACTTAGTACATCCGAGTTATAAGTTGTGTCAAGATGTATAGGTGACAAGGTGGGGTGGACAAAAGAAATGAAACAGATCCCAGCAAAAGAAGTCAGGAATTCTACTATGAATTTCATAATGACCATGGTCACAGAACATCAGATTGTAGACTTATACAAGCAGAGGTTGATTATTTACTAAAAAATAGGTCATCTCACTAAACTATTTAGTGAGAAAGGAAAACTATTTTATATGAAGAACAGGCAAGAACCACCAAAAGCTCCATCGCCAAAAAAAATAGTGAATGCAATAACTGGAGGTAAAGAGGTTAATGAAATTACATACACGGCAGTAAAAAGAACAACCAAGATTTCAGTGATCCGCGACAAGCGGATTAAACAAGTTTTGGACGGAGACAACATAACATTTGATGATGAAGATGCAGATGGCTTGTTCATCCCTCACAATGATGCCTTTGTAATATCTTTACTTGTTCATGATACTAATATCAAGCGAGTTTTGACTAACCCAGGTAGCTTTGTGAATATCATACTATTGAGAGTAGTGAATGAGATGCAAGTGACTGATCATATCATACCCAAGGCTCGATTTTTGTCTGGGGTTCGATAATTCAAGTGTTATAACAAAGAGAGAAATTACGTTAGCGATATTCGTAGAGGGTGTCGTGAAAGATACCAAATTTCAAGTGGTGGATGCAGATATGGCTTAATAACATAATTTAAGGAAGTCTCTGGATTCACGATATGGATGTGGTACCATCAACATTACATCAGGTTATCAATTTCCCATCATAGTGGGAGTGCGTCAGATCAGGGGAGATCAACAAGCTGCACGAGAAACTATCACAGTCGCTATGGCTAGTGGAACACCCAAGGACGAAGATGAAAAATAGCAATTATAGTGTCCAGTTGGAGCAGAAGACAAATTCTCCTCAACTGAAAGTTAGAGGAACAAAGCAGATATAGATGCGAGACCAGATGGGATACAAGATCCAGAAAAGAACATAACTAGTAAAACAACTACGGAAGAGCTCGAAGCTGTTATAGTGTTCGTCCATTGGCCTGATAGAAAAGTCTATATTGGAACAAACATGAGCCTAGAGATGAAGAGTAAGTTGATTGAATTTTTATGCACTAACGTTGATTGTTTTTCCTGGTCACACTCAGATATGACAGATATACCACCATAGGTAATGACCCACAAATTAGATTAAGATCCGTTACACCCCCCAGTAAAAAAAAGAAACGAAAGCAAGGAGCATTCAAGAATCAGGTAATTCAAGGAGAGGTACAGAAACTTCTGAAAATTGGTTCAATTCGAGATGTAAAGAAACCTTATTGGTTAGCTAATAATGTTGTATTCCCAAAGAAAAGTAGGAAATGACGAGTATGTGTAGATTATACCGATCTAAATAAAGCGTGTCCAAAGATTCATTTTCTTCACAGCTTATAGATCAACTAATTGATTCTACCACAGGTCATGAGCATTTGAGTTTTTAGATGCGTATTCTGGATATAACCAAATAAAAATGAATCCTCTAGACGAGTAAAAAAACTTCTTTTATTACAGACATAGAGACTTATTTCTACAAGGTCATGCCTTTTGGCTTGAAAAATGTTGGAGCTACGTACTAGAGGTTGGTGACTAAAATATTCCAAGAACATTTAGGAATAACCATGGAAGTCTACATCGATGACATGGTAGTGAAATCAGCACAAACGGAAGATCATCTCAAGCATCTGAATGAGACTTTCGAAATTTTCCGCAAGTATAATATGAAATTAAACCCGAGAAAATGCACTTTTAGCATATCCTCAGCTAAATTTTTAGGTTTTCTTGTCTCCAACAGGGGAATTGAAATAAATCTAGCTCATATTAAACCAATCGAAGAAATATTGAATGTACTCACAAGTAAAAAGGAAGTACAAAGATTAACTGGGAGAGTAGCAACTTTGAAGAGATTCATATCTAGATCTTCAGAAAAGTGTTTTAAATTCTTCTTGCTATTGAAAAAACAAAATCAACTTGAGTGGACTGATGAATGTCAACAACCTTTGAAAGATTTGAAACCATACTGTCAAAACCGCCTCTGTTATCAAAACCAAGGGATGGAGAGAGATTACACATCTACTTAGTTGTATCAGAAGAAGTTGTAAGCGCGGTACTGGTGTGAGAAGACAAAGGAGCAGGTATGGGTATTGTTTTAATTTCACCTTCAAGAGGGAGTATTAGTCAAGCAATAAAATATTATCCAATCACTAATATTGAAGCAGAATATGAGGCAGTAATTGCAGGTTTAGAAGTTGCAAAAGAGATGGGGATTAACCAAGTTGAAATCAAAAGAGACTCACAACTTGTGGTAAATCAAATACAAGGGATTATGTATCTAGAGAGACACGAATGCGACAATATTTGGATAAGGTGCGGGAATTATTGAGTCAATTCCGACAATGGAAAGTTGTTCAAATGCCAAGGGAAGAGAATGCAGAAATGGATGCACTAGCAAATCTGGGATCAGTTGCTGATATGCTAAACAAAGAAAACACAATCGTGTTTGCACTTATTTCATTCAACGCTGACCAAGACAAGAATGAGGTAAATTTTAATAATTTAACATGGGATTTGAGAAATGAATTTATAAATTACTTGCAGTATGGAATATTACCCGAGGATAAGAAGCGATCCCAATTGCTACGAATAAAAGCAGATCAATATTGCTTAGTAGAACGCAATCTATACCGAAATATGTTTGGAGGACCATTAACTTGGTGCATTGGACCCTCATAAACCGAATACGTGATGCAAGAAGTACATGAAGGACAATGTGAAAACCATGCCGGCAGAAGGTCATTAGTAAAAAATATTATAAAAGCAGGGTACTATCGGCCAAAGATGGAAGACGAGGCAGAAAACTTTGTAAAAAGGTGCGATAAATGCCAATGGTACGCAAATAACATGCATCGTCCAGCAGAGTTGCTTCACTCAATTATCGCATCGTGGCCGTTTATGAAATGGGGAATGGATATCGTAAGTCCTCTGCCTCACCAGGAAAGGTATGTTTTTTTAATTATTTTGACTGATTATTTTTTTAAGTGGGTGGTGCCTTCAAATAGGTATGAGAAAAGGAGTTTATCGACTTCATTTGGAGGAATATAATATGAAGATTTGGGGTTCCAAAGAAAATTGTATGTGATAATGGGCCACAATTCGTAGGAGCAAAGGTTACTAACTTTTTCAAAAGTTTGAAAATTAAACGGATCACTTCGGCACCGTATCATCCTATAGCTTATGGACAAGCAGAGTCGACAAATAAAATTATTGTCAATAATATAAAAAAATAGTTGGAAGAATCAAAAAGCAGGTGGCCTGAAGTGCCACCTAGGGTATTATGGGCCTACATGACAATGACAAAATAAGCACGAAAGGAACTCCATTTTCACTTGTTTATGAAACTGAGGCATTTGTTCTAGTGGAAATAAGGGAGCTAAGCACGAGGTTCGATCATACATATGAAGCGTCGAATGAAGAATAACTTCGTATAAATTTGGATTTGATAGAGGAATGAAGGGAAACAACCTTGATACGGATGGAAACACAAAAGCATTTCTGAAGTACAACTCACAAAACATTTCTAGGGAATGCAACTAAGTCCAACCAGAATTCACACTTCGAAAACTTGGCATAAAGATATTAATTATTCAATGTCTGAAGTACAACTCGCAAGTGCTGCTCATGCTCCTATCTACTACAAGAGTAAACTAGAATATCATCAACGAATACAATCACAAAGGAATCGAAATAAGGCTTTAACACTCGCTTCATCAAATATATGAAAATTGTTGGAGCATTAGTCAAACCAAACGACATCACGAGAACTTATAATGACCATAGATAGTCCCAAAAGCTTTCTTAGGGACATCCAAAGCCCTAATCTTCACATGGTGATAGCCAGATCTCAAATCAATCTTGGAAAATCACCCGGGCACCCTAAAGTTTATCAAATCATCAACCCGAGGCAATGAATACTTGTTCTTGATATTAAACTTGATCAACTGTCGATAGTCAATGCGCATCCTCATAGAACCATCCTTTTACTTCTCCAAAAACACTGGTGCACCCCAAGGAGACTTGTTCGATCTAATGAATCATTTATCAAACAAATTCTTCAATTGCTCCTTCAATTCCTTCAACTCAACTGGATCCATATGATATGGCGGAATTGAAATGGGCAGAGTTCCCAAAACCAAATCAATGCAAAAGTCAATATCTATATAGGGTGGCATTCCTGGTAAATCTACATAAAACACCTTGGAACTCCCTCACTAACGGTACTGAGTCCATAGGAAGAACTTGCACACTAGAATCTCTAATGTAAGCCAAATATTCTAAACACCCTTTCTAAACTATACGTTGCACCTTCAAGAATGATACCACCCTACTAATAGAATGTCCAAGGGTCCCTATTCACTCTAATTTAGGCAACACCGCATAGCTAAGGTCACAGTCTTAGTGTGCTAATCAAAGATAGCATGATACAAGAAAAACAAATCCATACCAAGAATAACCTTGAAATCCACAATATCTAACAACAAAGATCAACTATAGAATCATAACCCTTAATAGTAACTAGAAAGACCAGTACGCTTGATAAACTACTATAGAATCCCCGATATGTGTGGATACAGGAATAGGAATATCAAGAGAATCACGAGGCATGCTCAAAGTGTGATGCAAAATATGAAGACACATATGAATAAGTAGAACTTGGATCAAATAACATCACAGCATCTCTATGGCAGAATGAGGTATTACTTATATAGTTGCATCAAACGATTCTGCTTCAAGCCAACCTGGGAATGCATTACAATGAGGATAAACCTCACCAACCTATCTTTACCTCTATGACAACCTATACTTGAGTGACCTCCATCTCTAACTAGTTGGACCACACCCCAATCTGGCTGGGCAGGTGGTGTAGCAAGTGGTGCCAGAATTATGGCACGAGTACCCTATTGTGGCATACTGCTCAATCACCTAGGGAAAGTGTTCCTCATATAACTATACTCATAGATTGGTTTATATTCGTAGCTGAGTTGTGTCCTTCTTGAGGCATAACGGATGGTTGAGAAGGGGTGTGAAGCATATCTAGCCTTTATGAGAGATGTCAGTGTTGATACTTCTACCGTTGAGTCAGTTCCGATGTGAGTGACTTCCTAGATGTGTTTCCAGCAAACTTTCCGGGCATACCGCCCGCTAGAGATATCAACTTTGGTATTGACCTGTTGTCGAGAACTCAGCCCATTCCTATTCCACCATATTGTATGAAACTAGTGGAGTTGAAGGAATTAAAGTAACATCTGCATGAGTTGCTTGATAAGGTTTTCATCCGGCCTAGTGGTTTTAGAATGCTCCGGTTCTGTTTGTGAAGAAGAAGGATAGTACTATGCGGATATGTATTGATAATAGACAACTGAACAAGGTTACAGTGAAGAACAACTACCCATTACCACACATGATAATTAGTTTGACCAGCTTCAGGGTGTCAAGTGTTCTCAAACATTGATTTGAAGTCAGGGTCATCAGTTGAATATTTGGGATCTGGATATCCCGAACACTGCTTTCAGGACTCGGTATGGTCATTACGAGTTTCTAGTGATGTCATTTATGCTGACTAACGCCCCAGCAACATTTACGCACTTGATGAACAGTGTATTCCAGCCATATATTGACTCATTTGTCGTCGTGTTTATTGACAACATCTTGGTATATTCTTGCAGCCGGGAGGTCCACGATCAGTAGTTGAGGAAAGAAGAATTTGTATGCAAAATTCTCTAATTGTGAATTCTGGCTTGATTCAGTGGCATTTTTATGTCATTTGGTATCTAGTGAGGGGATAAAGGTAGATCCAAAAAATATTGAGGTAGTTCAGAGTTTTCCTAGACCGTCTTCAGCTATTGAGATTTGGAGTTTTCTTGGTTCTGCCGGATATTATCGTCGTTTCATAGAGGGTTACTCATCCATTGCTGCACCTTTGA
The DNA here is from genome assembly GCA_005239525.1 of Nicotiana knightiana. Lineage (NCBI taxonomy): Eukaryota > Viridiplantae > Streptophyta > Magnoliopsida > Solanales > Solanaceae > Nicotiana > Nicotiana knightiana. The sequence continues at coordinate 34,013 of ML371924.1, read as the reverse complement.
CTAGATTGACCCAGAAGGGTTCTCCTTTTTAAAAGCTCGGAGGAGTGCGAGGTGATCTTTCAGAAGCTCAAGATTCCATTGACTACAGACCCAATGTTGGTATCGCCTATGGGTTCGAGGTCATACAGTGTGTATTATGATGTGTCACGTATTGGGCTTTGTGTGTTGTTGATGCAAGATGGTAGGGTGATTGCCTACGCGTCTCGGCATTTAAAGGTTCATGAGAATAATTACCCGGTTCAAGACTTGGAGTTGGTAGCTATTGTTCATGCATTGAAAATATGTAGGCACTATATGTATAGTGTTCCATGTTAGGTCTATGCCGACCAACGAAGTCTCCAGTGTTTGTTCAAGCAGAAGGACCTTAACTTGCGGCAATGGAGATGGTTTGAGTTTCTTGAAGACTATGATATCATTATTTTGTATCATTCCAATAAGGCCAATATGGTGGACGATTCCTTGAATAGAAAGGCGGAGAGTATGGGCAGTTAGGCATACTTACCTGCAGCAGAGAGGCCACTATCCATGGATGTTCTGGCTTTGGAAAATTAATTCGTGAGATTGGATGTTTTGGAGCCCAGTCATATTCTTGATTGCATGTTTTCTCGGTCTTTTTTGTATGAGCGCATCAAAGAGAAACAGTATGATGACCCCCATTTGCTTTTCCTTAAGGACACGGTGCAGAACAGTGACGCCAAGGAGGTTTCTATTGAAGATTATGGGGTGATGAGGATGCAGGGCCGAATATGTGTGCCCAATGTGGATGGATTGTGTGAGTTGATTCTTAAGGAGGCTCAATGTTCGCGGTACTCAATTCATCTGGGTGCCGCTAAGATTTATCATTATTTGAGATAGCATTATTGGTGGAGGAGAATGACGAAAGATATAGTGGAGTATGTGGTTCGGTGCTTGAACTGTCAGCAGGTGAAGTACGAACATCAGAGACTGGGCGGTTTACTTTGGAGTCTTGAGATACAAATCGAGTATTTAGATGGATCCTTATGTGGCCATATATGGGAGGCGATGTCATTCTCCAATTGGTTGGTTTGAGCCGGGAGAGGCTAGGTTGTTGGGCACTGATTTGGTTCGGGGTGCCTTGGATAAAGTCAAGTTGATTTAGGATCAGCTTCGTACAGCCCAGTCTAGATAGAAGAGTTATGCTTATCAGAGGGCTCGTAATATAGCATTTATGGTAGGAGAGAGAGTTTTGCTACGGGTTTCACCCATGAAGAGTGTGATGAGTTTCGGAAAGAAGGGAAAGTTGAGCCCTAGGTATATTGGTCCATTTGAGATCCTTGAAAGAGTTGGTTAGGTGGCCTACAAGCTTGCATTGCCACCCATTTTATCAGATGTTCACTTAGTATTCCATGTCTCCCTGCTCCGGAAGTATTATGGTGAACCGTCCCATGTATTAGATTTTATTTCAGTCCAATTGGACAAGTATTTGACTTATGTTAAGGAGTCGGTGGCTATCTTGGACAGACAGGTCCGGAAGTTGAGGTCAAAGAACATCGATTCAGTGAAGGTTTAATGGAGGGGTCATCCGGTTGAGGAGGCGGCCACGGAGACCGAGCACAACTTGCAGAGTCATTATCCTCACCTTTTCATCACTTCAGGTATGTCTCTATGCATGTTCGAGGACGAACTTTTGTTTTAAGTGATGGAGAATGTAACGACCCGACCGATTGTTTTGTATATACGATTCCCCTTTTTATGCTTCACACATATATATATATTTGTGATTTTATGACTTGTTGGGTTTGTTAGTGTCACGCCCCAAACTCAGGGAGCGCGACCGGCGCTCAACCGAGTGAACCCGGTCAAGCAAGCATGTTGAATACTTTCTACCCAAACTCGCCCATGATTTAAAGAGAACACATATATTTGTTAATTATCCAATAGGAGATTATGTAGACAATACCAATTCATTATCTGCAGTTTCATCATCCATAAGTTTCAGAATACATACACATTCATAGTTTAATGTGGAACGTGTGATGTAGTTACCAAAATTACTAGTTTGAATTTCTCCAACATCAGCATACCACCCACACAATATCTAGGGAGGCTCTAATAGATACAAAATAGTACGATCCCGGCTATACGTCAAAACATAATACATAAGGACAAAACATATACAACCCCGAATGAGGTGGGCTCACCAAGTCAGCTGGGAAGAGGGTGCATCGCTATCAACGATCAAAGCCGCTTGTTGTGGAACCACCTGCATCCATTAAAGATGCAGCGCCCCCGGCAAAAGGGACGTTAGTTCATATGGAATAGTACTAGTATGAATGACAAAACACCCTCTCAATAGAACGAATGATAAAACAAGAATGAACAATCATGAAATCAATGAGAGTCTCAAACAATACCCAAAATATCAAGTTAATAACCAGACAAATTTTCAAGTGATTTTATATTGGGAGATATTTAATACCAATATGCCATCGTTTACCATTTCGATTACAATTTCCAACACAGTCACCACCATGTGTACGGCATGGCGTCCGATCCTGACCCGATCGGCTAGGCCGTCCCATACGAGACATCAACCATAATCAAAACTTCAATTTTAATTTCTCACAAAATCACCACTATGTGTGCGGCATGGTGTCCGATCATAGACCCGATCAACTAGGCCGCCTCAATCGAGGAATCACCATTTTTCTATCAATTATCCCATTTCATATTTCTTGCACATCTCCTCATATTAGCATTAGTGGACACAATTGTATTATTTCTCTTGGCACGTTGTCCGTGTTTCATATTTTACAATTCGCATTACATGTTTCGTATTTCATGTTTCGTATTTCATGCACACCTTTTTACTTTCAACCGTCATCGTGGACTTTCCAATAATAGGGCATTTCTATTCAAGACATTTAAGCACACATATGAGAAAATAGGAGTCTTAGGAGCATTAATATTTCTTACACAATTTTCATTAACTTTCATTTGAAACAAAACTTGAAGTCAGAGCACTTAGATATGCAACCCATACTTTAAAAAATATTCTCAAATAGTAGTACAACATAACAAGAGCATTTGAATTACATATTGATCACACACGTCTTTTGACACAAGGTTTATTCGGAATAATCGATTCATAACAAGTAACTTGGGACTTACAATAACATTGTGGGGCTCAATTCTAAGGGAAGATTTTATCCAACATACCTCACTTGAGCTTCCTTAAACTCTAAAGTGGTCCGGAAATCTTAGCAACTTCGATCTATCTTAGAAATATGGAAAATTGAACCAAAATTAGGAAGATGACCATGGTTCTAGATCATTTGAGCATTTTATCAAATACTAGGTGTACATTAAGATTTCAAGGTCTTTTTATGGAGGATTCCATCATCCCATAACCCAATTTTTACTATTTTTATCTCAACAACCTTCCCACACTCCTTGATAACACATGTATGCAATATAAACAACTCCCATACCCAAGAATTATCTTACTAATTACCCATTTCTAGTAAATTTCGAAAGTAAGGGCTAGGGTGTAGAACCTTACCTTTTGGTTGAAGACCATGTGAGTTACTCTAGAGAAACCTTCAAGGTTTGGGCAAAGATTAATGACAATGGCTTAAAATTCATCTTCTTAGTATAGAACACCTTTCTCTCTCTCTAAAATGTAAGTTTTATCTTTCTAAAATGACCCCTAATAGTGTTTTATGAGAAGGGGGTCGAGTTATAAAAATCCTAAAATGAAGCTTCGAAACGGGATCTACTATCGCGTATGCGACATAATGCTTCTGTGGTCCGCGAAATGGGCTGTGAAATGGCCCTCCAGAACTGGGCAGGTCTGCCCCACTCTGCGGCCATTATGTGGTTCGCATACCTGTTCTGCGGTTGCATAATGTGCCGCAGAACCTCCCTCCGAGAAATATCCATGTTGGTTCTGTGATCGATGTGCGGCCCGCAAAATCGCTTTGTGGTCGCATAATTAGCCGCGTAATGACATCCAAAAGTTTCCCAATTGACTGCCTCACTCTGCGGCACGCAGAGTGATTCTGCGGCTGCATAATGGGCTGCAGAAATGCTTTTTCTGCAAATATTTTCCTTCAACTCCCCAGCGTACTTTTCAATCCAAAAAATCCATACAACGGCATTAACACATACGTCTACCTTGCACCACGAAACCCCGGGTTATAGGAAAACATTTACGAGGCATTACAGCTAGTTTCATTCCGGGAAGGTTTCGGGTTGATTTGGACCCTTTGTTTCTTGGCTTAGAAGCCTAAGTTGAGTTTGTTGACCAAAGTTTGACTTTTGTGAAAACGATCTGGAACAGTGTTTTGATGGTTCTGATAGGTTTGTATCGTGATTTTGGACTTGGGCGTACACCCGGAATTGAATTCGGAGGTCTGCAGGTTGCGTTTTGGCTATCAGGTTCTCAATTTGGTTTTAGGACTTGGAATAAGCCTGTTTTGCTATTTGGAACTTGCCTGAAAAATTTGATGTCAATAGGAGTTGATTTTATAGGATTTAGACGCTTGGTTGAAATTCTAGAGGTTCTTTAGTTTTCATTTGAAATTCTTGCGTTTTGATGTCAAATTCGTAGTTCTAGATGTTATTTTTGTGTTTTGATCGCGCGAGCGAGTTCATATGATGTTTTAGACTTATGTGGATGTTTGATTTGGAGCCCAAAGGCTCGGGTGAGTTTTAGACGTGTTTCAGAATTGTTTTAAACTGAAACAAGTTGTTGGTGAGCTGGTGTCTCTGATGTCGCAATTGCGAATACCAGCATTGCACTTGCGATCCTAGTTGGGGGGTCTCAGGTGTCACAACTGCGATGCCTGGATTGCAATTGTGAAGTTGTACCTGGGCTTGGTAGGTTCGTATTTGCGATGGTTTTTCCGCATTTGCGAGGGAAGAAGGCTTCGTAATTGTGAAGCCCATGTCACATTTGCGACCTCCCGCATAGACTGTCAGTGCCGCAATTGCGCTACATTCTTTGCAGTTGCGAGGGTACAAATTGCGAACCTAGTGTCGCAATTGCGACATCTGCAACTGAACATAAAGGCTGGAAAGTCAAGATTAAGTCTCATTTTTTCATATTTTCAAATAATAGACTCGGTAGCAGGCGATTTGGAGAGGGGATTTTCATCTGCAAACATTGGGTAAGTGATTCTAATTAATTTCCTATATTTATGATGACATCTTAGATTTAACATCAAATTTATGAGAATTAAAAACGAAATTTGGGATTTTTGTTAAAGTTTTGAAAAATAAAAAATTTGGGTTTTGAGAGTTGATTTGGACTCAGATTTGAAAACAAAACATATATATATATATATATATATATATATATATATATATATATATATATATAT
>ML371924.1:0-28361 GCA_005239525.1 Nicotiana knightiana | reverse complement strand
AGTATATATATATATATATATATATATACTCGTGCGGTTATGCGTAGTCAGAATCTACCCTTTGACCCGAGCTTTGACTGGGCGAGCCTGGGAATGACTTTTGTTGACTTTCGGGGAATTATGTAAAGATCATAGCTTTACCAATCGTAATTGGTTTCCCTTGCATTGTTTGATGATATTAAGTCATTTTTTATTAGATTTGACCCGTGTTGAGGCAAATGTTAAGGGATAAGCTATTTTCGAGGGTTGATTTTTCCTACTTGAGGTAAGTATCTTTTCTAACATTGTGTGGAGGGACTACCGCTTAGGATCAGGTTGATTGTGTTATTGTATTATGTGGAAGACGTGTACATGAGGTGACGAGTGTGCACTATGTGATATTTTAACCGATTTAGACTTTTAGACTTCCTCCATGCATTTAATTGAATTTGTTATAACATGTTATACCATTCATTGTTAAATTTACACTCACACGCTCTATTTTGACGTTGTTAGCACTTATCCTACCTTTTACTGTTATGTTTGCTCTTACATGCTTTAGTTGAAGTTGTTACCTCTCTTATTGTCTTGTTACCTCCCTTATTGTTGAATTACTCTAAATTGAAGTTGTTATTTCGTGAGAATATCTTCTTGTTTGGTTAATGATGTTGAAGTTGTGAAGTTGTGGCATATGGGCACATGCGGTGCGAGTTGTTATTGTGTTGTGATACTGATGAGCATGCGACGGTATAAGGATGGGGGTTAATGTGCATACGGAGACATAAGGTGGGATTAATGTGCGTGTTTCTAGTAAGAGAATTACTTGAAGCCACGCGGCGACATAAGGCGGCGAAAGCGCGTGGAGCTATTTCGGAAAAAATGTTTTTCAAAAATGTCTAAATGTAATGCTCACGCGGCGATATAAGGAAAGATTGTGATTGAGATTGTGAAATTTGAACATGAGGCGTGGCACATCGGTTGTGATTCATGTTGTATTTTCTATGTAAAAGAGGCTTGTTTGTTGAACAATTTTGTTACTTCTTCATTTGTCTTACTTGTATTTGTGCGTATTGATTCCTTGTTGTTCTTTTCATGTGTTCATTCCTTGTTGCCTTTATTTCTTTAAACTCTTCTATTAGCTTACATTATTGAACTGCTTTATTGCAATTCATTTTCTTGCTTTTTATTATTTGAATATGATATACTCTATTGAGTTTTCTATTCCTAGTAGGTGTCTTGACCTGGCCTCGATACTACTCTACCGAGGTTAGGCGTAATACTTACTAGGTACTATTGTGGTGTACTCATGCTACGATTATGCACATTTTTGTACATTTCCAGTTACATCTGCTTGTGCCGGATGACGAGCGCAAAACACACAAATTATTCTCACTAGTAAAATATAGTATAGTATAATATTGTATCCACAAGGACTGGATTTAAACAATATTTTCGTAGTTTTATATCTTGATTGATATCCAAGATGATCAACAGTTGAGACTTATGTGATTAAAACTAAAATTAACTAAGAGTCTAAACTATTGACTAACAACAATCGCAACGCTGAGTAAGCAAAGAAGGTTATCAATGGGAGAAAATAAGGTTTTGATGGAATAGGTGCAAGATAATTGTTTAGGATCTAACTCTAGATAATTTACTTGTAATGTTCAAGTGAGTCTCTCGAATTCACTCAATTATTAGTTCACACATTTAGAAGAAACTCCTCTCTCGAATAAGTCTCAACCTCACAAGATGAACAAATTTTAAGCACGTGAAGACATGCGAGAATTCGTAATGGATTGGTATTTAGGAGAACCTCTCTCGATTATCCTCCTTACTAGGTTAATCAACAATTAAACTAGCATCTTTCAATTGCTAAGAAGAATTAATGAATTCAACTAACAAAATATAATGCAAAGATATCACAAGTTATGCCTCTCTCGATTACATAAACTAGTGAATATAGATGCAACAATTAAATCATCCAAAATGATTCAATACATAAACTGGATTTATAATCCACAAACAAATATCAATTCACAAAATCCTCCATACCTTAAAAGGAAATACTCCGTGGACATGGAGTAATTCATCACAAGTATGTTTAAAGTAAAAAAAAAAACATAAAACGATCCAAACTCGTGTCTTGAGTGTGATTGAATGATGAATTCTTTGTAATTTTGCTTCTCCAACTCCTCCTTAGCCTCCTTAGGTCTAAGATGTGTCAAAATTCATAAAAATAACATTTTCCCATGTATATATACCAAGTAGGGTCAGGCCCATACGAAAACACCCTTTCCTACGCGAAATAGGACAATAACTCTGTAAAATTTGCACAGGCGCACCGCATGGACGACGTGCCATGCGGGGTGCTTGTGGAGTTTATCTGGGAGCATCACAATTGACTGGAACAGAAAAATAGTCAGCCGCGGCGCCCCATGCACCGCTCCACAGCCGCGGCTGTGTTATTTTCTCAAAGTCCGGGTTTTTCTTGACTTTTTCATATCCAAATGTGGTTCTCAACCCCTGAACGAGTTCCCGGCTTAATCCATTGGGATTTTACTCAAACTTCAAAGCTCCAAATAGCTCGAATTTGTTCCATAACATTTACATCACTCAGAATCACTCCTACAAGGCGTAAAACACACAATTAGTGAAAATACTAGTGATTAAAGCTCAAATTCAATTAAAGTGCAGTAAATTAGAGTGCAATAAGCGACTAAAATACTTCATTATATACTATCATTAACACCTCACACTTAAACCATTGCTCGTCCTCGAGCAATCAAATTACACTTCATATAGACGCGGCCTTTTTAAACAACTTTCCTAACTCATCACACCAAGAATATTTAAAATAGACTAAGCACAATAGTGTAGCATCCTCACCTCGAGATTTGACTCACAAGTACCATGCATTATTCACAACGCGCTCACTTACTCTAACATAGAGGTCAATGACATTACCTTTCCTTCATGAATCAAGTGCCCCTCAAACAACAATAGAGAGTAGTTCCACGCACAATAATGTTAAGAACAATTAGGAACTCAAGATAGGAATAATTCACCCACTCTCTGAACAACATTCATATGCCACAAAAGATGCACCATAGGCTTGCCCGTAGTGTAATACTCTACTAACTGAGTTCCTCTAGTCAAGGAGCAAGTAGGACTTTAATTGGTTGTAATAAAGGCTGGAGGATGGGTAGGATACATTTATATATAACAGTGACTACACCTCCCTAAGAACTTTAATACATACACCTTATCTTTCAAAACCCCACACTTATGTCAAACCATAACTCCACCTTCACATCAATATATATTAACTAGCACAATTACATCAAGAGTTACCACTTATCAATGAATCTTTTTCACAACAATACAACTATTTTTTTCTTTCTTTTTCAATTCAAGTGGCTCTTACTTTTTCAAAACAGTTCACCTTTCTCCTTATTTCATTAGTTCCACTCAAAGGCCAAACCAACCACCCCACACTTTAACTTTTACAAAGTTCATAACAAATTCAAGTGCTCATGAGAGGTACAAGGTTCATATAGATGGTTAATTCAAAAAAATTGGTAAGGCATGTAATGTGATTTCCAAAGAAATAGGATTACAAGCTCAAAGGGGTTAACTAAGATACATAATTATTAGGCGGGTGAAAGCATATATCTGGCTCAACAAAGAAATACCTATATCACTTCCAAGACTGAATAAAACTACTATTTCACTTTGCAAACACATGGGGAAAGTTCCAGACATCAAATTCAATGCACAGAATAACACAAAAACTTCACACACACGACACATAACTCACTCAGGATCGGATTATTAAGACACTCTAGTCAAAGCAGTTAAGCAAAGCTAAGATCATACAATTTAAGGTACTTATTCAAGAGTTAAAAATTGAGCCTAAGCGTCACAACTAAAGCACTTGATATTCTCAAGGTATAACAAAGTCAAGAGATATTGCTTAAATTCGAAACATAGCACAAGGTTCCACAACTAACAAAAATAAAAACTAACTACACCCGGTTCAAACAAAATTCTTGGAAAAGAACCGCGGCACAAAGAAAAACCAAGGGAGAATTATTACACTACCTACACAAGAAAATATTTTTGTCTTTTTCTTTCAACATAAATCCCTCAAGAAGCCTGTCAATATGATATCCATCATCGGGAAAAATCGGAAATTTTAAAAATTTTCTGTTTTTTCCATTTTTGTCAATCTCTTTTTACTAAAAAGCAAAACTAAAACTAATATACATACAGACATACAAATATATCCCCACCCCACACTTTAATTTTTCGTATGTACCCATGACACAAAATTTAAAAACATAAGGTAGAGGAAGCTTCCATGAATATCCAGTCTGAGTCAAAGTCAGGCTCCATTCCATGCGCCCAAACTAGTGCACACATCCGCGCAAACAACTTCTTCTCAGCCTTCTTGGGGTACACCCCACACTTATATTTTTCACTATCTACAACCTTCTCTTTTGAGCCCTTCACTTTTCACTCAACACTTGCAGCTAGTTTCTCCTTTTTCACCCCCATTTCTACATTCATCTCGAAAGTCAGAGTCTCCTCACCCACTCTAAGAATGAGTTTTCTATCATGTATATCCAATATAGCTCTACCCATTTCTAATAATGGTCTTCCCAGGATGAGAAGGACCTTTTTGTTTTACTCCATACACACCACTATGAAATCTACAAGAGATACAATCTTATCTACCCGAACCAAAACATCTTCCACTATCCCCTCGGGTATCAAAGTCATTTGGTCTACTAGATGCAAAGATATTGGTGCAGACCTTATCTCTCCAATCTCATTCTCCAGTTTCCTGTAAATAGACAAAGGAATTAATTTAATTGAGGCACTAGAATCACATAAAGATTCATCAAAGTTAAGAGTGCCTAAAGAGCAAGGGATCGTAAAACTTCCTGGATGTCCACACTTTTGTGAGAGTTTATTTTGCAATATTGCACTGCTGAGCTTGACCACTGAGGTCTTTTCTACCTTCTTCTTCTTTGTAAGTATCTCCTTCAAGAACTTGGCATAAGCTGGAATTTGTGAGAGCACTTCTATGAATGTCAAGTTTACATTAACTTGTTTCAGCATATCTAGAAATCTCTCACATTGTTTGTCCAACTGTTCTCTATAAAGCTTTTGGGGAAAAGGTAACGCAGACATGTGCTTGCTCTCTTGTTTAGATTCCTCCCTTCTCGAAATTTCCTCCTTCTTCTTTGTCTCTACTCCTTTCTTACCTTCTTCTTCTTATCAACTTTAATTTTTAGCTGCTCCCTACCTTCTTTTTCAAGTACACTCTCTTTTTGGATTGGAGTGGGATCTTTCAACACTTACTCGCTTCTCAAGGTCAAACAATTCACCGTTTCTTTGGGATTTCTCTCAGTATCAGCTGAGAGAGTTCCTGGAATTCTCTCAAACAATATAGTTGCAATTTGTCCCACCTGCTTCTCCAAGTTTCGCAAACTTGTGCCAAGTTCTTTGATAGTTGCACCATGAGCATCTAATCTCTCATCTGTCTTGACAATGAAGGACTTCATTATATCTTCTAGCCCAGGCTGATTCGATTGTTGAGCCTGAAACTAAAGCCTTGGTTGATTCAAAAAATGCAGAGCTCCTTGTCCCTGAAATGTGGGATTGGTTCTTTCCCATGCATTTGCATTACCCCCAGGTGAACTCCATGAAAAATCGGGTTCATTGAAGTTATAATTCCAACAACATTAACTTCCTCAGTTGAGGCTTTACACTTATGAGTAGGGTGTCCTCTTCCACATATATCACAAGCTGCTCGAGGCTCATTGTGTATTGTGGATAAGGTTAGCTTCCTTATTTCTTTGGCCATCGCATCAAGTTGTACTTGCACAGATGTTTTAGAATCAACTTGGTGAACACCGATTGATCTTCTTCTTTCAGCAATCTCAGAGGGCCACTGATTTGCATCTTCAGCTAACTCATTTAGAATTGTGACTATCTCCTCTGGTGCATTGCTCAATTATGTGAGGTCAGTGAAAATTCATCCAAAAAGTCCTAGAGTTGCATCCAGAGGTCAATTCCGCTATGTTGACACTTTCACACTATCTCCTTAAACCTCTCTCAAGATTCAAACACAGTTTCAGTCTCGTTCTAGCAGAAGTTATGGATTTCTCTTCTAAACTTTCTCGTCTTAGATGATGAGAAATATTTATCAAGAAATTTTCTTGTTATCTCATCCCATGTTCTAATTGATCCATTCGGCAAACTTCGAAGCCAGTGAGTTGCATCATCTTTGAGTGTGAAGGGGAATTCCCTTAAGTAAATTGCATCTTGTGACACACCATTGTATTGAAATGTGTTCATAATCTCCTCGAAGTCCATTAGATAGTTGTTTGGATATTTGTTTGGCTTTCCTCTGAAGACACAACAATTCTGAAGGGTTTGAAGAAACCTTTTCTTCAACACGAAATTGTTAGCTGCAACTGGAGGTGGTCCCACACTTGATAAGCCTTTGTTGTATATAGGTCTAACATAATCGCCAAGTGGTCTCCCATCACCGGGAGTTATGTTTCCAAACTGGTTTGGAACCAAGGGTTGATTCTGAGCAATTATTTGATCCCTCTCTTCTTTATATACAAGTTGTGCATCTCTAAGAGCTGCTTCCTCAACATCTCGTGCAGTTTTCTCTCATTTTTGGGTTTCCTCTCTCGTAGACAAATCAACATTATAAGCATCTCCAGTCATAGTTTCTTTGGTTGAGTATTGCTCAACCTTCTCTAAATTCTCGGGGAGATTTCTTTCCTTCCTCAACTGTCACAGTTGTTTGTCTATCTCTAGTTCATATGGTAGCAATTCTTTCCTAGAAGATCGAGTCATGCACCAATCTAAACCTGTATCCTGCGCACAGTCAAAGAACACCAACCATAAAAAGAGAAAATAAAATAAAATAAAATAATCCCTCAATTATAACTACAAACTATTTCAAACACTATTGATTGCCAATCCCCGGCAACAACGCCAAAATTTGACGAGCGCAAAACACACACTTAAATTTTACTCGCTAGTCAAATACATTATAGTATATTATTGTATCCACATGGATGGATTTAAATAGTATCTTCGTAGTTTTATAGCTTGATTGCTATCCAAGATGATCAACAGTTAAGAATTATGTGATTAAAACTAAAATTAACTAAGAGTCTGAACTATTGACTAATGACAATCACAATACTGAGTAAGCAAAGAAGGTTATCAATGGGAGAAAATAAGGTTTTTATGGAATAGGTGCAAGATAATTTTTTAGGATCTAACTCTAAATAATTCACTTCTAATGTTCAAGTGAGTCTCTCGAGTTCACTCAATTATTAGTTTACACATTTATAAGAAACTCCTCTCTCGATTAAGTATCAACCTCATAAGATGAACCAATTTTAAGCGCATGAAGATATGCAAGAATTCGTAGTGGATTGGTCTTTAGGAGAACCTCTCTCGTTTATCCTCCTTACTCGGTTAATCAAAACTTAAACTAGCCTATTTCGATTGCTAAGAAGAATTAATGAATTAAACCAACAAAATATAATGCAAAGATATCACAAGTTATGCCTCCCTCGATTACATGAACTAGTGAATATAGATGCAACAATTAAATTATCCAAAACGATTCAATACATAAACTAGAATTTTAATACACAAACAAATATCAATACACCAAATCCATCAAACCCTTAAAGGAAATACTTCATGGACATGGATAAATTCATCACAAATATGTTTAAAGTAAATAAAAATATAAAACGATCCAAACTCGTGTCTTGAGTGAGGATTGAATGATGAATTCCTTGTGATTTTGCTTCTCCAAATCCTCCTTAGCCTCCTTAGGTCTTAGATGTATCAAAATTCCTCAAAATAATATTTTTACATGTATAGATACCAAGTAGGGTCGGGCCTAGACGAAAATACCTTTTTCTATGCGAAATGGGAAAATTGCTCCGTAAAATTTGCACAAATGGGCAGCCGCAGCGCCCAACACGCCGTTCCACGCGCCGCGGCTGTGTTATTTTCTCAGAGTCCGACTTTTTCTTGACTTTTTGATATCCAGACGTGGTTCTCGACCCCCGAACGCAATTCCGGCTTAATCTCTTGGGCTTTTACTCAGACTCCAAAGATCCAAATAGCCTGAATTTGCTCTATAACATTTACATCACTCGGATCACTCCTACAAGGCATAAAACACACAATTAGTGCAAACTACTAGTGATTAAAGCTCAAACTCAATTAAAGTGCAATAAGTTAGAGTGCAATAAACAACTAAAACACGTAACTATAGCCTACCATCAGTGGAAGTTTGTGATTAATTAGCTATCTTCGAAGACTTTATGGTATACTGCTCGACGCTCGCAGGCCTCGGGGTCACCTTCTGCCATTTCCTTTCTACTGTTTATCCTATTAGCAGACAGTGTTGTATTAGAGATTTCTTAGTACATTTTTATAGAGCTTATCACTCAGTTTCACCGGGTTTTGGGAGTATTATAATTGTGATTCGGCATTGAGATTATTATGAGACTTATCAGCTTTATATCATGTTTTTAGCCGTTTTTTTGTCATATTCTCTTGTTTGTTGGGCTAACCTAGTCTTAGAGACTAGGTTCCATCACGAAATCCTAAGGTAGGAATTTAGGGCTGTGAAAGTTAATGAATCTTGATTGTCAATACTCTTGGTATGATGCATGACACCAAAAAAAATTCTCTGATAATTTGAAAATGAAAAATGTGGGAAAGGTATCCTATATTATCAGATAAAACTATTTTGGGATAGATCTTAAGGATTATTGGAGTTGTCTCATAATTCATATATCAATAAAGTGTTAGAGAGATTTGGAATAGCTATATCCTCATCACATCCCATTCCAATTTAGAAAGGAGATAGATTTAGTTTCAATCAGTGCCCAACGAATGAATTGGAACATAAGTAAATTGAAATATTCTGCATCTATAGTTGGGAGTTTAATGTGATCAGACATGTACGAGATCAGACATTAGATTTATCCTTGGGATGATGGGCATATATCAAAGTAACCTAGGAATGGACCACTGGAAGGTTGCAAATTACGATTCAATACTTGTAAGGAACAAAATACTATATGCTCACTTATAGAAAATATGATCATCTTGTGTAACGACTCGACCTCTCATTTTGAGCTTTAGAATTTTGTTTGATGGTTTGAGACCTTGACTAGCTTCATGTGATGTATCATGACTTGCGTATATGATTCGTTTTTATGTTCGCAAGGTTCGAGATTGATATGATAGAGTGATTCTCAATTTGAAAACTTTAAGTTGAAAGAGTTTACCAAAGTTTGACTTTTGAGTAAACGACTTTAGAATCGAGATTTTGATGGTTTCAATATGTTCGTATGCTTAATTTGGACTTGGGTGTATGTTCGGATTTGAATTTGGATGTTCCTAGAAAGTTTTGGTCTTATTTGTCAAAAGATGACAATTTGCTTTGGTGTTATCAGACTCTTATTGTGGTTTTGAAACCTTGGATAGGTTCATTAAGTTGATTGAAAGTTGTGTGCAAAGTTTGTGTAACAATTTGACCAGTCGTATTGAGCATTTGCATTCAATTCGGTGGTTTAGGTCATAAGCAGCTTCATATGGTGTAATTTGACTTGTGTGTATGGTCGGTTGCGATTTTTGAGTGGTTCGGTATTGACTTGGAAGAATGATTCTCAATTTAAAAGCTTTAAGTTAGAAAGTTGATCAAGTTTGACTTTGAGTATTTTATTAAATATTTGGCCTTTATCATTTGAGTTTGTTTCTTATGGTATTATTTGATGTTTTTGAGTTGCTTTTGGCTAGTTTCGAGCCGTTCGGAGGTCAATTCGTGCAAGATGTCATTTCTGGAGTATTGTTTTGAATTTTTTGAGGTAAGTAACATATCAAAACTTGGTATTTAGGGTAATTATCTATGAGAACTATGATATTTGAGATGTGTTGAGGGTGAAGCACGTACTAGATGACAGGCGTGTCTGCGAACACTGGGTATTCATGCTCTGAGTAGTTCTTAGGCTATTATATGCCTTGTTTTGCTATCATACTTCTTTGATATCATGTTTTCCCCATTTTATGACTATGTGAGTTATTATTCATGCTAGAAATCATGTCTGGGCTATCTACTTATTTGTTTCAGATATGATAGGGATATTTTTGCCATGTTGAGCTATTTGCCTTAGCTCAACATGAGTTATGTTGTCATGTGAGTTATGTTGGATGGCTTTGCACACCGCAACTTAATGATATTTGAATCGGGCTTCATGACGCAACTTATTGATATTTGGATTGGGCTGCACGCCACAACAAATTGATATGTGGACCGGGTTACTGATTGATATTGATTATTGATTAGCGCTTGGGTCAGATCCACCCCTCCGGAGTCTGATATTTTAGTGAGCGCATGCACAATGATTTTATATGTCTTTGGTAAGGGGCATTTTTTCCAGACACCCGTACAGTGCTGAGTGATTGTGTGTGTGATGCTGAGGGGCATTTGTGCCAGGAACCTCGAGCATGTTGCGAGTGAGTGTACCTAATGATATCAATGTGATATTATTGACTTGACATGTATATTTGACATGTAGGCATAGAGATGTATTTTTCTCATGCTAACTGGTAAATGAAATGCCTTATCTATTGTTGAAGTTTGGAAAACAAAATTACATATCTCTGATAAACTCATATTTTAGTGATTTCGTGAAATATTTGGGCTTGTTGTTATACCTGTAAATAAAGTCTAGTTTCCGAGCTGAACATGATATCTTTTGAGTTATTTACTTTTACTAGTATTATCAAATATGTGTTTTAAATTATTATTGGTGTTGGACACTAACCTTCTTCCGACCTCGTCAATGCTTTCAAACTGAGGTTAAGTTTGCTACTTATTGAATACATGTGGTCGGTTGTACTCTTACTGCACTTCTGCACCTTGCTTGCAGATCTTGGACCTGATGTTATTGTGTATGGCAGTAGCTGGCATTGAAGATATACCTGCTCTCCAGATATAGCTACCACTTGTTCTTGGTAGTTTTATATTCATATTCAGTTTACGTATATTCCAAATAAATGTTGTATTTATTTTCATACCAGCTTTGTAAATCTAAGTCTTAGTGGCTCATGACTTGTACTACTAATCCTTGGGCTATTATATGGGAACTCTGATATTTCACTTATTGATTTCTTATTACTTTCATTAGATTTGTGTTAACTGTTATTTGTCTAACCTAGCGGGTTAGGTTAGGTTAGGTGCCATCATGAGCAGCTAGATTTTGGATCGTGATTGTTTGGTTGTGATCTGAAATGTCTAAGCATGATTTGAACATGTTCGGCGATGTTAGAATATTTGAAGCTTAAGAGAATGATTTTATCTTCGATTCTTGGCTTTGCTGTAATTTATGGTGCTTTGAGCCTTTGGATAAGTTTGCACAATGTATTTTAACTTATTACATGATTGAATGGGGTCCCGAGGGGCTCGGGTGTATTTTATATAATTGGTTGAGAGAGTAGTTAAGTTAATGATTAGGAGTTTGATCACGGTCAATATCAATCAAGACGGACTCTTTTCGGTGTTTTGAGGCGAGAGCAGGTTTGTAATGTGTTTTATGATTGAAATACATATATGGTTTATGTCTTGGAGGTTCCGAATGAGTTTCAGTGCTAAAACTAAGATTTTGCAATTACTAATTTTTTCGGTGCAACAATTTTGAAAATACGGGTTATGTCCCTATCGTCCATAAATTTCGGTCATCCTTTAAAACTTTAAATATCATGTCTCTCTCATTTTAAGGCCAAATTGGGTATTCAAAAGGCTATCTTGGATGGAATTTCACAAGAATTGTGTTGGGATTTTCAAAGGTGAGTTTTGGGATCATCTAACATCTAATTTGAGTTGGGACAGCTACTGCATTTTTTTACTTGTTTCGAAATTTAGTCACTTTTTCTAACAAAGTTTAGAGATCAGGAAGACGCAATTTTTAGGGGGTTTTCATCTACCTCATTGGGGTAAGTATATCTAACTCAAGTTTATGATTATAAGATGAATCTATCATTGATTTTGGCTCCAAAATCAAGGGATCTTAAAGAAGAAAATAAGGTTTTTTGTCACAACCCAAAACTACCAACCGGTCGTGATGGCGCCTAACTCACTTTCTAGGCAAGCCAAACATGACAAAAATGAAATACAAGTATTGAAATAACAGAATTATACAAGTCTATAGCCTTCAGCATAACATAAGAACGCCAATACATGGTAAATCCTCCAGAACTACTAAATACTGAGTCATGAGCTCTAAAACGGAAGTACAAATCAAAAAACCAAATAACAATATTGTATGAATGAAAGACCATAGTACATAAAAAAATAGAGAAGCCAAGACTACGGTCGATATTCAGCTCTACCTCGTCTCTCCAAGATACTCAGCAATGAACCTCGGCTACTAGTGGCCCAGTCGAACACCTGGATCTACACAAATAAGTGCAGAGTATAGTATGAGTAAAATCGTCCACATGTACTCAGCAAGTATCATAACTAACCTCGACGAGTAAAAGAAACAAGAATTATAAATGATATTCGTTAATCACTTGTGCAGTTCATAAATTCAACAAGTATAGAAAATAATAAGATCAAGTCATAAATCTCATGAAGAACCATCTTGGTGCACATAATTTCTTAACATACTCGGCTCAATCAACAACCTAAAATATAAGGAAGATATACAAATAAATCATGCAAACAACCAAGGAAATTTCAAGTATAGATGAAAGCAATAACCAAATCAAACACTGGCCAGCTTTTCCTCAGAATTTCCATAATCGTACCAAACCACTTATCAGGTTTTACTCAATAACCGCATGTGAGGGTGACCTTAGGGGGATGGATTCACATCCACACGCTACACGGACAACTCCGTGCTAATAATATCAAGCGCACATAAAACTCATGTGTTGTACGGACAACCCACGTGCCAATAACATCAATATATCGTACCCAAACAGACAACTCCCATGCCAATAACACAACCCCGTTGGGCAAGGTCACAAGCTCAATATCACAATTCGCCCGGCGTGGTCACATGCCACCAGTCCAATCCATATCACACATACAAGAAATTTTGTAAATGATCAACGAATATCAAATTTCATACTCCTGGACTGGTTTAAGTGACATGCTAAGGTGTATGCATGTGCAAAGTATGCTATCGTAGCTCAAATCGGGCAATTGCATCACAAAATAGAAATTATTAGATTCAATCACGAGATTAACATCTATTTAACCTCAAACATGGTTCAGATAGCTCACAACAAGACTACAAAATATAAGAACCATCTCCGCATGAAGCTTATAAGAAATCCAAGGCATCTCATAGCCTAAACACTACCCCGAGCATGAATAGTAACCTGGTGCATGCACGTGGACTCAACTCCACACATGTGCGCCACCCATAGTACGTAGCTATTACAAGTAACTCAGACAACTAGTGCCTCAACCAAGTTTATGTACGATACTTACCTCAAGCAAGCCAAATCAATCCTCTGATAAGCCCTTCCTGTGTGAATCAACCTTCGGACGGCTCGAATCTAACCAAATTAACATAATATCATCAACAAAAACCAGAGGAAATGATTCCAAATGATAAAGGTAAGATCTTTAATCAATTACGCAGAGTCATCCCAAAAAGTCAACCCGAGCCCGCACCCAAAAACCCGACAAAACTCATAAATCCCAAACACCCATTCCGATATGAGTCCAAATATATTGTTTTAATCAAGTCCAATATCAAATCGACCACCAATTCATCAATTTCCACTCTCCAAAACCATAGTCATAAATTCCCAAATTTCACCATAAATTCACATAAAATAGGTATAATAATCCATAGGTAATTAGTATCTATCATCACATTCAAATAAACTTCACTTAGCTCTTCAATTCTAGTGAAAAGTCTCCCAAATATTGCCTCCAACCGACCTCCACAACTCCAAATAATGAAATATGACTAAGCCTTTCGAAATATAAAGTACGCCAGCTAAACCACATCTGCGATCCATAGAGTCGCAGCTGCGGTACCGCATCTAGAGAAATACCATCACATATGCGGAATACATTAATCTGCCGACAAGCCGCTTCTTCAAACCCAACACTTGCACCTGTGAGTCCACTTCTGCGGAAATTATGGCACTCCATTGAGAGCATACCTGCGCTCAAATGCCGCATCTGCGAACTTCCTCTACCAGTCTCCTCCTTTGCATCTACGCTCAAAAGATCTAATGGCCTGACCGGTCATTTTGTGTATATGAGCCTCATTTCCCTTTTGAAGCTTCTCGTATGTGTATTTGAGGTTTTATGACTTGTGGGGATGGTTATTTTCATTTCGGAAAAGTTTTGGAATGATCCCTTAGTTCTTTGTTTAGAAGTTTAAGTTAGAAATATTGACCGAGGTTTGACTTTTTTTGAAAATGACTCCGGAACCGTGTTTTGATGGATCCTATAGGTTCGTATTATGATTTTGGACTTGAGAGTATGTCCGGAAGTGAATTCGGGGGTACCTAGGTTGATTTGACTTGTTTCGCCGAAAGTTAGCAATTTGAAGGTTTAGATACTCACTAGGTTCAACCGTAGATTAACCTTATGGCTACCGGGTTCGAATTTTGGTTTCTTCATTTGGAATAGGTCTGTTTTGTTATTTGAAACTTGTCTACAAAATTTGGTGTCATTCCGAATTGGTTTTGTAGGAATAGAATTCTTGGTTGTGATTCTAGTGATTCTCGAGTTCATTGTGAAATTTCAAGTGTTTTATATCCGATTCATAGTTCCAGATGTTATTTTTGTTTTTTAATCACACGAGCGAGTTCATATGATGTTTTTAGACTTGTGTGGATGTTTGGTGTGGAGCCATGAGGGCTCGGATGTGTTTCGGACGTGTTTCGGGATGGTTTGAGCTTGTTTCAGGTTGCTGGAGTACTCGTGATTCAGTTATCTCATTTGCGAGCACCAGCATCGCAATTGCGGATTTGGAAGGGGATCTTAGGTATCGCAATTGTCACGCCTTAATTGCAATTGCGAAGGGTGGCCTTTGGCTGGGTAAGTCGCATTTGCGACCATCTGGTCGTTTTTGCGAAAGGGACTGATTTCACAAATGCGAAGTCAGTGTCGCATTTGCGACTTTCCGTAGGCTTGGCAGGTGCCTCATTTGTGATGGTATGTCCGCATTTGCGAGGGTTCGCAATTGCAAACCCCAGGTCATTTTTGAGACTTTTGCACCAGAACAAAAGGGCTGGAAAATGGTAGTTAGCTTCATTTATCATATTTTTAGAATCCTAAACTCGGTAGGAGGCGATTTTGAAGAGGGATTTTCACATACAACTATTGGGTAAGTGATTTTGATCAATTTATAATTATATTACGTGATCATTTATGATATTTAACCTCTAATCCATGGGATTTGAAAAGAATTTTTGGGGGATTTTGTATGTGTTTTGAAAGAAATAAAATTTGAGATATGAGAGTCGAATTGGACTCAGATTTGAAAACAAAACACATATATGGAGTCATAGGGTTATGGGTAGTCGAGATCTATCCTTGGACTCCGTTTTTAACCGGGCTAGCCTGGATTTGACTTTTGGGGTATTGTGTAAAAATCTTAGCTTTATTGATCGAAATTGATTTATCGTGCATTATTTGATGATATTAAGTCATTTTTGGTTATATTTGAGCCGTGCGAAGGAAAATTTTAACGGAAAATCCATTTTTGAGTGTTGATTTAGCCTAGTTGAGGTATGTATCTTCCCTAACTTTATGTGGAAAATCACCCTGTAATATTGAGCTTAATTACACTATTTGAATTATGTGGAAGACGTGTATATGATATGAGGAGTGTGTACACAGGCTTACCCAAGTCTTTCTGACGAGGCACCAGCTTTCTTTTTTGATCCCTGAGTAGCTTCTTCCTCTATGGATAGGGCGACGTGACACGCAATGGATCGGTTAGAAAGGAGAACAAATTGATCACATGTCCCCTTCTCAAAATATGTGGAAATTGACCGATTTAGACTCTAAGGTTACATATAAGCATTTAATTGTAGTTGTTATTACATGTTATCTCTTTTATTGTTGGGTTTATTTTATGCATTTAATTGAAGTTGTCATTACATAGAAGTATCTTTCATTATTGAGTTAGTCTTATGCATTTTGTCGTAGTTGTTATTACATGCCATGCCTTTTATTGTTGAGTTTAATTTATACACTTAATTGAAGTTGTCATTACACGAAAGTATCTTTCATTGTTGAGTTTAATCTCCCGTTTCAATGTGTTGTTGTTGAGACTTTTGTATACATTGTAGTTGAGATGTGGGATATGCGTTATTATAATATTGGTATTGTTATTTTGGCAATGTTGTGGCATATGGACACGTGTGGTGCGAGTTGATTATTGTGTTGTGATGGGATGCGCATGCGGCAGTATAAGGATAGTGATATTGATGCGCATGCGGCGAAATAAGAGGATTTATGTGTGTGTTGCTAGTAAGGGAAATTACTTCATTTGAAGCACATGCAGCGAGATAAGGGGGCCAAAGTGCGTGAAGATATTTCAGGAAAAACATTTTTAAAAATAAATACAAGGGTCACGCGGAGATATAAGGAATATTGTGATTGTGACTTGGGAAATGTGAATATGAGGTGTGGTACCTCAAGGTGATTCGTGTTATACATTCTATGTTGGAACGGCTTTTTGATTTGAACGATTATTGTTTTTCCTTAACTCATTTCACATGTATTTTGACTGTATTTGATTATTTGCTATTTTTATCATATGTTCACTCTTTGTTGTCATTTATTACTTTTACTTTCGTTGTTATCCCTACATGAATGTTCCGCTTTGTTGTCATTTATTACTTCCCCTTATTAGATTATATTAATATTTTACACATATTTCTATGTCTAGTAGGTGTCTTGACCTGACCTCGTCACTACTCGTTCGAGGCTAGTCTTGATATTTATTGGGTACCGTTGTGGTGTACTCATACTACGCTTTTACACATTTTTGTGCAGATCCAAGTAACTATCCCATGTCGGATGCTAGTGAGTTGATTCAGACATCGCGGAGACTTCAATGTATACCTGTTTGACGCTCGCAGGCCTCGGAGTCACCTTCTGGAGCTTTACTTTACTACCGTTTCTTTCATTCCAAATAGTGATGTAGTTGATATTCCTAGTTACTTTCAGTAGAGCTTATGACTTTGTACTACCGGTTTTGGGGTGTATTACTGCTTGATCGTTTTGACGATGCTATGTCACTTATCTGCTTTTGGATTTATAGTTAATTGGATTTAATTTGTTATTCTCATCATGTGTTAGGCTTACCTAGTTTTTGAGACTAGGTGCCATCACGATTCCTAAGGTGGGATTTTGTGGTCATGACAAAAGGTCGTACCTGCGGCTCCGCATCTGCGACCAAGCCCCCCGCAGATGCGAAAATACCAGAAGTTCTGAATCTCAACAATACAACAAAGTCCAAATATGGCCTTAACTCAATCTAAAACACCCCTGAGGCCCCCCGAGACCCCGTCCAATCATATGAACCAATTCCAAAATATAACACGGACCTAATCGAGGCCTCAAATCACATCAAACAACATCAAGAATCACAAATCGCATCTCAATTCAAGACAAAGAAAACTAATGAACTTCCAACTTCTAATTCTTGTGTCGAACCATATCAAATCAACTCGGAATGACATTAAATTTTGCATGCAAGTCCCAAATGATACAATGGACCTATCCTAACTCCCGGAATGAAAATTTGAACCCAATATCAGCAAAGCTAACTCTCGGTCAAACCTAACAACCTTTCAAACCTTCAACTATCCAATTTTCGCCAAATAGAACCAAATCAACTTAGCGACCTCCAATCCAAATCCATACATATGATTAAGTCCAAAATCATCATACAAAGCTATTGGAACCATCAAAACTCCATTCCAGAGTCGTCTACATAAAATTCAAACTTTAGTCAACTCTTGCAACTTTAAGCTTCCAATCTTCGGACTCAATTTAACTCAATTTGTATATTTATTAGCATGGGGTGCACGCCTGAAACGCGTACCGTAAGACTAGTTAATTAAAATATCTTTAGCTAAATTTAACTCAATTTAGTTTCTTGTTAGTTGTCATGAAAGTCTGGTTGGAACACTTTCATTAATGCCATAATAGGAGGACATTCAACGAGAATTCTTATATTAGTAGTATTTGATAATATTTTTGGCTAAATACACAGATAAATCCTTAAACTTGGATGTTTTCTAAGATATACATATAAACTTATGGAATGACCAGATAAATACTTAAACTCATCCCAAGTGTTATTTCCAAACACTCGTGTTCAATATCCTCGCATATCTCGCGTAGTGTTTTGTGATGAGCGTGTGAGACCCTTTTTAAATTTGTTGAATCAGAATATAACGGTAATAAAAATTCTTTTTATATAACCCATACCCATACTATATTAAGTTTTGGCGTAATGGTTTCCTGACCACTTAGACTTGTAAGGCTTTTGAAAGCCGATACACAAACTTTGAATTTTTCTATTTGAACACTCGAACTTGACGGAATGAGTATAAATAAATACATCAAGTAGTGCGTGCATATCACTTGTGGTTACATGTACAATACGTCATATACTAGACTACTGATTACTTGGCATGTGTTATTTGTGGGTCCTATTCTTAAATACTAAATAAGCAAAAAAGAAGTTACAAATTAAAAAAAGAAAAAAGAAAGAGACAAAAAGACTTGACACTTCTCTCTGTTACCCACCTCTCCCATCTTCTCCGTTCACCCACCTCCGTTCCTTATTTTTATTCTTCTTCTTTTTTTCTTTTCTTCAGTGTTTTTTTTCTCTCTTATTTCTAAATCAAATTTATAACACCACTATGCTCATGGTTAGACTAGAAAAATAAATTTAATTTTGGAATTTCAGAAAAAATCAATAGGAATACATGTTTTTGAAACAATGGAGGCCGCCTAATACTATGGTGAGCCGGCTAACCTATGTCAAAGAAGGACATAAATGGTGAAATCGGAAAGAGGAAAGACGTCAGCCTCCATAAATGAATTTTTTTACCAAACTCGATGATTTCCCGCTGATATATCTCTTTACTTTATCTATGATATTGGATACAAAAGGGGGAGAGGAAATTAATGTGAGAGAAAGGATTAACATAAAAATTTTAAAAAAATCCATTGCTATTCTTTGTTTTTCAGTATCTCTACCTGGATTTGGAACAAAAAGAGGAGGAAGGGGGTAGATTAGAGAGGGGGAGAAAGAAAAGAAGGGGGAGGTGGGGAGGACGACAATGGGGGAAAAGAACACAGGGGTTGAAGGAAATTTTTTGGGGGTGGGGGGTGGGGGAAGTGGGCCCGATTTATTTGCTTTCTTTTTAATTTGTTCTTTTTGTTTTAGATTTTTTTTAATCAAAATTATTGTAGTCACGCGCGTAATTTTCGTGACTTGCACACACCTTGTCCACATCATCTCTTTCACTGCCACATGTGCATGGTTAACGGTCAAATATGTTTATTAGTTGCCGGATATGTGAGTTTTAGTGTTCAAACGGGAATAATGTAAGTTTGTATATCGGCTTTAAAATCCGATATAAATTTAAGTGGCCACGAGACTATTTCGCCTTTTTAAATTTGTTGAATCAGAATATAACGGTAATAAAAATCCTTTTTATATAATCCATACTCATACTATATTAAGTTTTTAACGATATAAGAAAGTAGTAGCCCCATTCTTCTTCATAACCACAAATCTCAGAGGTTATTCCATAGATTAGTGTAAAGAAATCTAATTTATTTCTTTCTTGATGTCCGATCAAGTTGAAGATGAAACTAGGTAATAAGACTTTTCTGTCGCCATATATGGGGGAAAAAGTAGTACTGTAGACTTCTCGGTCTCCAACAAATTGAGGATCTAGATTATCCCAAATATCAATCACTTCCAACATTTGAACTGACGGAATATTTCCCATCTACAGCTAATTTTTCATGCATACCTATTTTCTTTTCTCTGTTTAAAGTCTTCAAAACCCCTATCTTTACTAACCTCCCCAAGTAGACAAGTACGGTTAAAATGCATGACCATCTCATCTAAAAATTTAAGCTGTTACAGAGAGTACATATTTATTTAAGAGAGCGAAGATGAACAAATGAGGGGTATTATTTGGCTTTGGATTATTATTTGCTATTATTTGTTTATTTACTACATAAATGGCGTTTGGACCTTACACATATATGTGATCTTACAAATGCCAAGATTAAGGTGCTCTAGGTATGAGACACTGCCTCCAACACACACTGGAGCAAGTAATCCGAGCAGCAAGAAGTTTTTTATTACCATATTAAAGCATTCTTCACACAAACTGTGATACTGTGGAACAGAACCGAGTACTTACATTTCAAAAAATATTATTGGCATTACATTCCAGAAGCTCGGTAAATACAGCCAAAACATACGGAAGGCAGTGATGAACCTTAAAGAGCCTTGAGGATTTCATCAGCACCGGAGACAGTGAACTCCCCTCCAGATTCAATGTTAGCCGCTTTCACCTTGAGGTCCTCAACCAAAAGAGCATACCTTCGAGATCGAACACCAAGCCCCTTTTCAGACAGGTCCAGCTCAAGCCCGAGAGCATGAGTGTATTTTCCAGCTCCGTCCGCAAGGAATTTAACATGTTTGTTATCCGGGTATGTTTTTGCCCAGGCCTTCATCACAAAGGGGTCATTAACTGCAGCAGGAAGCAAGCATGTAACAACTTCCATAACAATACACCAAGCGTAGTAGAGAAAAAAGATGCACATGAAGGTCAGCAGAAATGACTATCGTGCTGCATTCCTTCTACTGGGTGTTTTAGTTATATTCTGTTCACCAGAAGAAATCATTGGCTCTTAGCCGAGGCTAATAAACCTGCTACCACTCAGTTTTATGTTTAAAATTTTGCAATCCACCTCTTTCCCCTATTAGTTCCCACCTGTTGAACGTCAGCTTGAAGCAGCAGCAGCAAGAAAACGCCACTCTGGCATATTATTCAGACACCAGGACATGGATAAAATATAATCACTGGAAAAAGTGGTACTTGCACTAAAGATATGATCAATTTTTGCTGATGACAATGCACTCACATACCAAGACCTGCTAATCTTACTGTCCTAATTGGCCCATTTTTTATCTCCACATACCTACACTCTTTACCCCTCGCTACTTATGGATTGAAGACAATTATCAGCTGAGAACAAAACAAACTGTGAGAACAAAGTCGTCCCTACTTCTGAACCTTCTAATGATTTGTGATTTTCTTCCTGTAAATTGTGATTTTCGTCCCTAGTTCAGTGATCCTGATATTTGCTGGTTATCTATACCTACACTCTTTACCCCTCGCTACTTATGGATTGAAGACAATTATCAGCTGAGAACAAAACAAACTGTGAGAACAAAGTCGTCCCTACCTCTGAACCTTCTAATGAATTGTGATTTTCTTCCTGTAAATTATGCAACAAATGAAGCGTGGAAATTTGGTAGAACTCAATATTAAGATCAGGTAAAAGGAAAAAGGTTAGAAGAGATGAAGCATGATGTTGGCACAGCAGGAAGGACGCGAGGGCAGTTTTGTAACTTATGAAAGTCAAGTATATGAACAAATCACCTAGGAATTGAGAAGCTACTAGTAGATCTGCAGTGATTTTGCATACTTTTGCAATCAAATCCGACACCAACCATGTGAAGCTCCAATATGTTTCAGCAGGAAAAGGGGGACAACCTAGTTACAAGGATCGTCCACCTTTAACCATTAGGTTGGTTGTTCAGGTCTAAAAGTAGGAAAAGCCACTGTTAGGTTCCTTAGAATGCAGAATTGCGGATTTAGGGCTAGGGGGTTACATTGGCCCCATAAGACAAAAAAAATGTTCGAGCACCCCGAGAGGGACAAAAATATCACAAGTTGTCATAGTAAATGAAGGACAAGGAAGAAAAGCCATGAGAGAAAACATTTTCATTGGATTGTACCTATGACAGTTTTCCTATAGGTGATTGGATACCCTTTTCCTTACAAACAAAAGGGTTTTTCAAAGGATTGGGAGAATCCATTTTATCTTTAAAATTGTTGGAGAACTAAAATAAACAAATATGTTCCATGTTAAATAGCTTAAACTTTTAAATGAGCTAATTCACACAATTCAATACAATGCTAGAGTAGACCGAGGTTCTTATATCCTAAGTTGCCCCGACATGGCAATTTAGGTGCCGCACCTGTGTCGACACGACACTAGTATGGGTGTGGGATGGGATCCGTATCGGATTTGATCAAATAATTTGGGTACTTTGACCACGGCGGACGGAAAAATCGAGACGAGATACAATTCCCGAAATCAGAACCGAAACAAGGGTAATTATGAAGAAAACAGCATACCTTATCTAGGAAATCATTCCTTTACAACTTGAGAATAAAGAAATCCACACTTAACAAGCTAAGTATTCGACAAAATTTCTCATAATTTAGAGATATTTTTATATTATTAAATTTTTGTATTATTTTTAGCTGGATTCCCGCACCCATATCCCTACTAGGATCCATATCCCCGAATCTTAAAATTTATATCTCGAAGGATCCGACGTCTAGATCCGCACCTGTGTCCAAGCAACTAGTTGATATCAAGTCCATCCATAAGCTAAAAATATTTCACAGAGCTTGGCCATGAAAAGATTTAAACGACACATGAGGGACACCTTGCATGCTTAAGATAACATATGTTGATTTCACATAATAGACTCCTCTGTTATTTCTTTCCCGCCCTGGTCTGTCATCTTGTTCCATAGGTATTCAATAGTACCTCTGAAACTTTCTAGCAATTTGAAGAACTTAGTCACTCTAGTAACCTTCCCAATCATTGATGAAGTTAACACTCCAGCCCTGTAAGCTCCATATCTCAGCCACAGTAGCTTGTGGATGCTATACAAGATTGAAAAGGTCTGGAAATGTTTCTTTAAGAGACCTATTCTCAATCCAATCATAACCCCAAAAAGATGTTTTGACACCAATACCCACCTTGATACAGACATTGCAATGGCCATAGACATCTTATGGACTTCCATACACTTGCACCATAAGAGCCATAAAATCTGGCTGTGCACCATGTCCCATGTGCCCCATATTTTTGGGCAAGTGTATGGATGTCTATGGCCAGCACATTGGTCCCTGGCAATGGAAGCACATTTGAAAGGTGAAAATTCCATTTAAAGTGGCATGTTTCTGCTGGCTTGTGGTCAAAGAGGTTGTTCTAACACATGATTGTCTGGTGAAGAGTGCTCTAAATGTTATTTGTGTGAAAAAGAGGGTGATACAAACAACTGCCTGTTTCTGCACTGCAAAGTAACCAACAAGTTGTGGATTGAATTGGACAATTCCCTAGATAACTACAGAAGTAACAGCATGTTGGAATGATCTAGGTATTATACTGAGGCAGAGATGGTGGACCAAGATTCCAACGTGTATTTGGTGGATATGGAAGGAAATAAACTCAAGATATTTTGAAGATAGAGCATATTCTGAGCAATATATTATTGTTTCACTTTTGGTGTAAAGGAGCCCTTGTAGATGATTTAGAATCTACAGTGGACAACAGTGGGTCCTTGTAACTATCTATGTACGGTCAAAATAAGGTATGCCCGATTTTGTGGGCTCGAGGAACCGCTTCAAGAATAAGACCGAAATAGGCTGGGCTCGAGCCCGATGGAGGAGGTCGGAGGCTCGAAGATGGAAGTGCACGATGAATACCTGGCCGAGTATGACCAACCCCGAGATAATGCCGTTATGGGTTTGTAATAGAATGAGCAAGATTCCCGCAATGGCCCAAAGATCAAGGCATAAATTCCGGAACGGATTAGTATGAATTCGTATTAGGCGGTTAGAGAGCGGTATAATTAGATTCCTTACTAGAAACGAAAATATACCTTATTTAGGACTCCCCTATTATATAAAGGGAAGTTCATTCATTTTGTAAGGATCGTCAATCATTGGCAAAAAATATAAACTCTTACCTTCTTGCTCATCACTCATCAGAATTGTCTCTTAACTTTATTGTTCTCATTACTATACCTCGAGGTCATCATAGCTCGAGGCTAGGACTTGCTCGCACACTGGTTTGATTTAGCTTACTCTTTTAAGTTAAACATTTGTCTTCTTGGTTATCAGTTAGTATTGGACTGAATCACGCATCTTTAAGACCTCAGTACAAATTTAATTTTCACTCAAATTTTAGGATAAACACTATTAAAAGACTAGGTTTTTGTTCTTTTTGTGGGGTCTTGCAACTATGTATTACTCTTAGCACAATTTTTGTGCTAAAAACTACTTTATCTTTATTATAAAATTTGTTACCTTCTCAAAAAAAATTCTCTGACATAGGAGTAGGAGGAAGAAGGGAAGAACGTGAGTCTATACCAGTATACCTATAACATTTTTTTAAAAGTAAACAAAATTAAAATACCAGTTCAAAAAAGGATACCGGATGAAATATTCAGAACTAACAATACACCTAAAAACTTTATAATTACAGTTGGGGCCCGTACTGGGATACACTGAAATTTTCTGAACAAAGACATAATTTTGGTAATTACAGTAAAGAGGAGTTTGCAAGCATAGGAACAAGTGTGGATTACAAGAAAGAACAAAAAAAATTGAAACTTATGGTCCAAAACAAGAAATAGACATTTGTTTAAAGTTATATTTTAACTCTATAATGGTTTCCTTCTTGTGTCACATAAATTGAAACAAATTCAGTACAAATCATAGAAAGACCTAGATAAGACAAAAAGAACTTGTTGAAATTCTAAGCTTTCGGCATAATTTAAAATAAAAAAAATAGTTAGAAATCCTCTTGACGAAGCAAAACCAAAGAAATAATATTCTACATGATAATAGAGGAGAAGAAACATACCGCTAATGCAGAGAATTTCGTCCACGCCTTTAGATTTCAACTCGTCAGCCTTCTCAATAAACCCAGGCACATGCTTCGTGCTGCATATATAAACATTTCACATTACAAATATCAGACTATTTTTCTCGAAAGTTCCATTCTTCCATTAGAAATTCCAAACAAAATGAAGAAATGAAAATAGGACCTGCAAGTGGGAGTGAAAGCTCCGGGAACGGCGAAGAGAATGACCTTCTTTCCCTGAGCAAGTGAGTGTACGGAAACGCTCTGCATCTGATCTTGCTCGTCGAAGTAAGATACAGTTCCATCGGGAATGATGTCACCAACGACGATCGCTGCCATTTTTTGTATTATAGCTTTCTCAATTTTCTCCGGCGACAATTGGATTGTTGACCTAATGAGGCAAGAATTATATTTGCTACGTGGATTTAATAAAAGTTTTGAGGTCCGCCAAATTATTTATTAGGTGGATTTAGTAAAAGTTTTTAAGTCCGCAAAAAGCTACGGGGGATGGGGTCCGGATTGGATGCCTATTACAAAAGAGAATAGGACACTCGACATCTTTATACGACACAAATTATATTAAATTATGATTTGAGTTATTTAAATTAAATGTAAATAAATTTAAAATATAAATTTTTCAAATAAAAATTATATATAACTATTAAATATTAATTAAGAAACAGAAGATGAAATTAGTTCTTAAATAATAGTGAATAATATGTATTTTTACCAAAATTTACTAAAAGGAACGCTTCCAACAAGGGTCAGGGAATAAATTACAAGAACTCCAGTCATGGCCAGTTAATCTCTACAGTAACCCTTAAATCATGATGCTCCTCACAATCCTTTAACGGCCACCTGCCTAAATGGGTTTATAAGCATCACCGATTAGGTTGGCCTAGCCAAAGTTTACTGTCGAAATTAGTTGTCTGATATATATAGTTCTTAACCTATAACCTCATTGGGGTGACACAGTAGACTTTTTAATAACAAAACATTCTTCGTAATTAACCTTTGAGTACTAAGTCCAACACTTACCTGTTTAGTCTATCATTTAGGCTAACAATACTTCAAAAAGTGAAGAAGGAAGGAGAAGAACAGTACCAGAGACCTTCAAGCTTGGGGCCAAGTGACCTCTTTTTCTTATTATAAAAAGTTGAAAGTATTAAAGAGGGTTTTTTTACAAGAGTAGAGAGAAGCTAGTGAGAAGGGAGAGCGTTGGCTAATGCCAACCTCCTCAAAAACCCAAATGATCCTTATATAATGGATCGGTTTACAAACAAACAAAACTAAAAAGAATGGCCGATAAAATAATTACAGTAATGGCCGACAAGATAAAAAGAAAATTCTACATTATTACAAACGGACAAACTACTTTAAATAAGTAGATTCCCTTCAATAATGGAGGGGTCCGTTACTTTATGACATTTGTCTTTATTACCCCAATAATTCATCTTATAGGGCCTTCATGTCTATTCATGCTTTTCCTTTTCCTTTGTTACTTTTAACAGAAGATTCTTCTGTTGCTTCCTTCAATTTTTCAAGGAAGTCCTCTATTTCATCAATATTTACTTCTGTGTCCGAGGTGCTTTGTGCTTCTCCTGCTGCACAAGTTTCTCCATCTGAAGTATTTCCTACGGAGGTCATAGATATATCATCTCCAATTTTTGTTTCAAAATTCCTTGCAAGATCTTTCTTTATTTCTTCTAAATATGAAGCGAGGATTTCTTGCTCGGATATAGCTCCTTTCTTCATTTAAAGCTTTTTGGTAATTTGTTGGAAGGGGCTCATTTCTCCTTCGCCAGTATTGATTGTCTCTTGTTTGACATAGAGATCAATTTTTTCTCTTATTTGTTGAATTAATTCTTCATCAAATAATTGTCCTTGCTGGTTCGTCTGAACTAATTTATTCCAGAATTTATTATAAACAATTCTTTGAAGGCAAGGAATTCCTTCACTAGTATAACCAGTTTTCACATCCCATTTCATTATCTACGGAATGGAAAATTCAATGAAAAAATACATGGCTGCAATGCCATCATAAAAGATATTATCTTTTTGGAGGGAGGTAATTTTGGGAGATAAATCTACCCATTGAGTATATAAACTCTTGAATAAAGGAGGAAGTATTTCCAATGATGGACCATATAATTTTCACCATTTGAAGAACCAATTTGGAATTTTCTGGTTGTTCATATTAGAACAAAGCTTGATAAACCATGAGTGTCTCCTATTAGGATTCTCATAAAGAAGAGTTTTATTAAAACTTTCAACATAGTCCCAATAATTAAATTTAACTGAGACTTTTTGGTCAGGATGATCATATTCTCGATCATTGAGGGTACTAATACCCCATTCATCTGAAGGTATTACCTTCTTGATAATAATTTTCGAAAAACTATAAGTTTTTCTTGTATTTGCAGGATAAAAGTGTTGAATCTCAGCTGATCCTGTTTTTGAGAGTATAATCTCATAGTGCATCCTGTATTTATAAGCAGGGGTAGCGTATGATGTTGTATCAAAATATCTGGCCATTAATTGCAATGGGTTATCCTTCCATTTTAGGTCGGATTATTCCAAAAGAATTATTAACTCTTTTGTATCTTTTCGGTTATAAACCTCAAGGTTTTCATTACTGTCCTCTGATATAACTGAGGAGTAGGTTGGCACATTAGATGATGAACTTTCATTTTTCTTGGATTGTATATAATCCATGAATTCCTTGTATAACGGATGATCGATATTACCTCATGCTATGTTAGCAGCAATTAGCTTTTGGTTTCCTATTTGAGCAAGAATATTATTCTCTCTATTATTAGTAGATGCTCTTCCTTTTCCTCGTTGCCGAGGATGTCTGTATGTAGGCCTCATTATCTGAAAAAGTCAAAAGAGAACCATTAGTTCAAATATTCTCTTGTAAGAAAATCAGGAAGGGTATTATCAAACCTTTTTTTGTATAATATTTCGAAATCAAAAGGGGCTAATAAAGCTTGCCACCTTGCAAACATTTGTTTGGAAACATCATGTTTAAAATCTTTATTAAAGATAAACTTTGCAGCTTGACAATCAGTTTTTATCAAAAACTTCTGATTGTATAAATCAGTTTGGAATTTCATAACACATTTAACTAAAGCAATGATTTCTTTAGCTAAAGTTGCGTAATTTCTCTGGGATTCATTCCATTTTCCAGAGTAAAATTGAACAAGATATTCTAGTTTATCTAATGGAAAATATTGTTTCAATATTCCCCCATAACCAATATCAGAGACATCGGTTTCCACAACCTTTGCCCAAGTGGGATTAGCTAAAGTTAAACATGGAAGGTTATGAA
>ML371923.1:0-38606 GCA_005239525.1 Nicotiana knightiana | reverse complement strand
AAAAGGATCAATGGAACAACCAACGAGGAAGATAATGGTGAAAAGACCTAGGAGATGGAACCCAGTTAAGCACGTAAAGAAAGCGAAAGTGGAGGTGCACCACCCTCAAAAGCCACGACATCCAGTGACCTTGGAGGAGTTTTTACCAAGTTGGTTCTGCACGAAGATTTCCCATGGGGGTATTGATGCCTCTTGTTTCCATACTGACGAAGGGAAAGAAAGGAGTGATGACCTACCGTCGGCACCATCTTCGGAAAATCTCATCGACTCCGCTACTCAAGAAGTTGATTCTTGTGAGGAAAAAGTCACATTCACAAGTGACGATCTTCTGCTAGGTGACACTCCTCATAACCACCCATTGTACCTGGTTGACTATATGCGTGATGAAAGGGTAAATCGAATTTTCGTTGATGGAGGATCCTCAGTGAACATTTTGCCAATTCACACTATGAAACAACTTGGTATTCCCATGAACGAACTCTTAGAAAGTCGTGTGATGATCCAAGGATTCAACCAAGGGGGCACAAGAGCCATAGGCGCAATCAGGCTGGGAATCACGATTGAAGATATGCAATCAAGTGCATGGCTGCATGTAATAGATGTGAAGACTTCATACAATGTCTTGCTTGTAAGGCCTTGGATACACGGGAATAAAGTAATTCCGTCTACCTACCATCAATGTTTAAAATACTACGAGGGTGAAGTCGAGAAGACGATAATTGCCGATGATGCGCCATTCACTGAGGCAGAGTCACACTTCGCTGATACAAAGTTCTACTTGAAAAGCCACATTGTGAAGGAGCTAAAAGTTGATGATGACATAAAAAGCAAGAATGACGAGCCCATAGCTAAAAGAGCTGAGGTAACAATCGGTAAAGCCAAAGTTGTTACTGAGGAGGTACAACGAATAAATCTCATAGAGGAGATATTGCATCTTATGGAAAGAAAGTAAGTCCTAAGCTCCAATATGTTCCTAAAAGGAAGAAAGACGAGGGCGAATCATCTAATCTCCAAACTAACACACTAAAGGAGTTAACTCTTCCGGTGAAACGAATTGAGGCAGTAAAGTTGTCCTTGAAGCCGCTTGCAAGGTTTGTAGCTCAAAATCGTTTGCAGAATGTGGCACTCCCTACAAAGCGAACAGATGAAGGCTTTGATCCTAATGCTTACAAGATATTTGCGAAATCTGGATATAATCCAGATGAGCCGTCAAAGTTAGGGAAGCTCCCATCAGAAGCTGCAACGAGGAAACGACGTGAAGGTTTGGGATACAAGCAACTGTCACGAGTGCGCATCTCCATCAGAAGGGCGTGTAGCAATCACATCACTGTAGAAAACGAATATGCCGCTTCTAATAGGCCTTTTGTTTTTGACAGACTTGGAAAATCAACTGTGAGGACTTACACATTGGAGAGATTGTGTCCATTAATGAAGGTGAATAAGTTCCAGAGAAATTATCAAAATACAAGAACACCCGATTTTCCCAAAATTCAGAGGGTCTCTAAAGATTTCCAAAGTTTGGTTCCTTCTAGAATGAGGCGACAAACAGAAGTCATGGTTTTGTGTGATGAAGTACTGAAAGTGAAGCCATACACGGTGGTATACACTAAAGAACATGATGAAGACGAAGAAAGTGTAGGTTCTTCGTATTATGTTACTGCACAAAGCGAGCATGGTGTTTTATCTCTAATAGAGGATGATGAGAAATTGGACGATGTTTTCATCGTGTTATCACATATCCTTCAACGATGGGGACCCTCAAGAAAATGAATATGCGAAATATGCTCCCCCAGAACTTGAAAAAGGGGTGAAAGCAATTGTTGATGCTTTAAAAGAAGTTAACCTTGGCACTGATGAAGAACCAAGACCCACCTACCTAAGTTCTTTACTAGAAGTTGATGAAGAAAGCACTTATATTGAGTTACTCAAGGAGTTTAGGGATGTATTTGCTTGGAGTTGTAAAGAAATACCTGGCTTGGACCCTAAAGTGGCAGTCCATCACCTTGCGGTCAAGAATGACGCTCATCCTGTTAAGCAAGCTCAAAGGCGCTTTAGGCCGGACTTGGTTCCCCTGATTGAAATCGAAGTTAACAAACTCATTGAAGCGGGGTTTATTCGGGAGGTTAAATACCCAACATGGGTTTCAAGTATTGTCCCCGCAAGGAAGAAGAATGTCCAGATTCGAGTATGTGTTGACTTGGGGGATCCTATTCCAGAGCTAATGATCGATGCTACTACTGGTTACGAATCAATGTCTTTCATGGACGGTTCGTCGGGCTATAACCAAATCCGTATGGCACCAAAAGATGAAGAGCTTACTGCATTCCGCACCCCCAAGGGTATTTATTGCTACAAGGTGATGCATTTTGACTTGAAGAACGCTGGTGCTACGTACCAAAGGCCTATGCATAATATTTTCGACCATCTTCTCCACAAGAATGTCGAATTCTACGTTGACGACTTGGTGGTAAAATCAAGAAAGAAGTGCGACCACTTGAAAGACTTGAGAATGTATTTGAGTTGCTCCGGAGGTACCAACTTAGGATGAACCCATTGAAATGTGCCTTTGGAGTTACTTCTGGAAAGTTCCTTGGTTTCATTGTCCGACATCGAGGGATCGAAATTGATCAAGCCAAAGTGGATGCTATTTTGAAAATGCCTGAGCCTCGGGATATTCATGAATTGAAAAGTCTGCAAGGAAAGCTAGCATACCTTAGGAGATTCATCTCGAACCTAGCTGGAAGGTGCCAACCATTTAGTCGCCTCATGAAGAAAGGCGTTCCTTTCAAGTGGGACCAAGCTTCTAGCAACGCTTTCGAAAGTATCAAAGCCTACTTGCTGAAGCCTCCAGTTTTTGCAGCTCCTATATCTGGAAAGCCATTGATACTATACATTGCGATGCAAGAAAGGTCTGTTGGAGCATTGTTGGCCCAAGAAAATAGTAAGGGGAAAGAAAACTCCCTTTACTACTTGAGCAGGATGATGACACCAAATGAGCTGAATTATTCGCCAATTGAAAAACCGTGTTTGGCGCTAGTCTTCTTAATTCAAAAGTTGAAGCACTACTTTCAAGCTCATGTTGTCTGTCTTGTTTCCAAAGCAAATCCCATCAAGTTCGTGATGTCAAAACCTGTTCTTAGTGATAGACTAGCGAGATGGTATCTCCAATTTCAACAATTCGAGATCTTGTACATCCCTCAAAAGGTTGTAAAAGGACAAGCATTGGCATACTTCTTGGCAGATCATCCGATACCTGATGACNGGGAGCTGGTGCTGGCGTAGTATTTTTCACTTCCCAAGGTGAAGTCTTGCCCTACTCCTTCACCTTGACACAACTCTGTTCCAACAATGTTGCTGAGTATCAAGCATTAATACTTGGGCTTGAAATGGAAATTGATATGAAGCAATTGCAGTTGCAAGTCTTTGGTGACTCCCAGTTAGTGGTCAATCAGCTTTTGGGTAGTTACGAGTTAAGAAGCCTGAACTACGCCCATATAATGATTACGCTAAAAAGTTAATTAGGTGGCTCGATGATGTGACTATTCAGCATGTGCCAAGGAAAGAAAATAAGAAGGTCGATGCTTTAGCCGCCTTAGCTTCATCGTTAACCCTGCCTGATCAAGCGCAAGTTACTGTCTGCCAAAAATGGGTAGTACCGCCACTAAAAGAGGTTGAAGGTGAAGAAAATAAACTCGAGCATCTTGTCGTTGTTTCTGAAGTTGAGAAAGAAGAATGGCGACAACCCATTATTGACTACTTGTGCTATGGGATACTTCCAAAAAATCCGAGGAGAAGGACTGAAATCCGTCGTCTTGCACCTCGCTTATTTTACTACAAAGACACTCTATACAAAAGGTCATTCGAGGGAGTACTCTTGCGATGCTTAGTGGAAGAAGAAGTACTCCAAGCTTTGCAAAAGGCGCATTCTGGGGTATGTGGGTCGCACCAGTCTGGACCAAAGCTCCACTTCCATATAAAAAGGATGGGATATTATTGTCCAACGATGGTAAAAGACTGCTTGGACTACGCTCGAAGATGCAAGTCTTGTCAATTTCATGCGAATTTTATTCATCAACCACCTGAAGTGTTGCACCCGACTGTTGCATCCTGGTCGTTTGACGCTTGGGGATTGGATGTTGTGGGACCACTGCCGAAGTCTTCTGGTGGACACTTATACATCTTGGTTGCAACTGACTACTTCTCAAAATGTGCTGAAGTTGTTGCTCTTAAGGAGGTAAAGAAGGAAAATGTTGCAAGTTTCATCCGCGTAAACATAATCTATCGATTTGGCATTCCTCGTTACATAATAACGGATAATGGAACTTCATTCGACAATAGGTTGATGAACAAGAGTTGTGATCTCTTCGGCTTCAAGAAACGTAACTCTTTGATGTACAATGCTGCCGCCAATGGCCTAGCTGAGGCATTCAACAAAACTTTATGCAACATGATGAAGAAAGTCGTCTCCAAATCCAAACGAGATTGGAATGACTGTATGGAAGAAGCTCTATGGGAATATAGGACGACTCACCGCACACCAACACAAGCAACTCCGTATTCACTCGTTTATGGAGTCGAAGCCGTCTTGCCACTTGAGCATCAAATACCTTCATTATGACTGGCTATTCAAGACGGGATTACTGATTAAGAAAATGCTCGACTTCGATTAGCATAGTTGGAGGCTCTTTATGAGAGGAGGTTGGAGGCCCAACAGAGTCTTGAATGCTATCATGCTCGATTGTCTCGTGCCTTCAATAAAAGAGTTCGCCCGAGATTCTTTCAAGTAGGAGATCAAGTCCTTGCCATAAGAAGACCCATTATCAATTCCCATAAACCTGTAGGGAAGTTCACTTCAAAATGAGATAGGCCATATGTCGTGCAAGAAGCTTATTCAAGTGGGGCTTACAAGCTGGTTGATGCAGATGTCATGAGAATCAGCCCTATCAATGGCAAGTTTTTGAAGAAGTATTATCCTTGAAGTTGCAACGATCTTTAACACATGAGCATAAACTGCATGTTACTCCTGTCCCGCATGAGTCTAAACTATGTACGACACACCCCCCAAAAAAAGGTCCGCTAGGTTGA
The DNA here is from genome assembly GCA_005239525.1 of Nicotiana knightiana. NCBI lineage: Eukaryota > Viridiplantae > Streptophyta > Magnoliopsida > Solanales > Solanaceae > Nicotiana > Nicotiana knightiana. The sequence goes on along the minus strand of ML371923.1, from coordinate 33,521 downwards.
AAACCTCGAAAGAGGCGGCCTAGGCAAAAGTTAGGACATAAAAAATAAAAAATAAAAAATAAAAAAATTCTACCATTCTGAACTACGGCATGACTTGATCCTCTTCACCGAGGTACGTAGGCAACTTAGGGTTTCATTCTAAGTTTAGTCGCATAAATTCAAAAGATACATAATCCCCCAATCGCTGTCCGAATGAAGTACGATGAAATGTAAGTCATTCAATCAGTATTTGAAAATCGAGCTGGGACACCATGCTTCTGTTAAACTTTGGATCCCATTTGATTTAAAGAGGGCAATCCACTATGCTAAATTGGTGTCTACAATGAAGTTTGGGGATCCGTTATGTCTTCACGTTTGCCACACCTTCAAGTTATTGTGGTCTACCTTCATGATATTTCAAATTCAGAGAGACCTGGAACCAAGATATTTGGTGAGAATGAAGCTCTTGAATTTATATTTTTGACAATTAAAAAGTTCTGAAGATATCAAGGCTCCCACACCAAGATACAAAGATTTTGGTGAAGTCGCGCTAATTTGAAACTGTCGGCATATCAGGAACCAAAGTTGATTTCGAAATATTATCTGAAACTATCCTTATGGTATTAAGTTTTGCATTTTGGATATGTTATATATTTGGAAGTTAAGTCTCCAATGGATCAAACAGTTCGTGATTTCGACATTCCTACATCAGGATACAAATATTTTGGTGAAGCTGTGCAAATATGAAATCGTCGGCGTGACAGAATTTGAAGTTAGCTTCAAAATAATATATGGGACTATTCTCAACGTGTTCGATTCCGAATTTCGGATATGTCTTAGATTTTTAAGTCTAGTTTTCATAAAATTAAACGGTTCATGATTTTGACATTCCTACATCAAGATACAAATATTTTGGTAAAGTTGTGCAAATCTGAAATCGTCGACGTGACAGAATTTGAAGTTAGCTTCAAAATAATATCTGGGACGATTCTCAACGTGTTCGATTTCAAATTTCGGATATGTCTTATATTTTTAAGTCTAGTTTTCATAAAATTAAACGGTTCATGATTTTGACATTCCTACATCAAGATACAAATATTTTGGTAAAGTTGTGCAAATCTGAAATCGTCGACGTGACAGAATTTGAAGTTAGCTTCAAAATAATATCTGGGACGATTCTCAACGTGTTCGATTTCAAATTTCGGATATGTCTTATATTTTTAAGTCTAGTTTCCCCGAAATTAAACGGTTAGTGATTTCGACATTCCTACATCAAGATACAAATATTTTGGTGAAGCCGTGAAAATCTAAAATCGTCGACGTGACAGAATTTAAAGCTAGATTCAAAATAATATCTGGGATGATTCTCAAAGTGTTTAATACAAAATAAATCTTTTTCCCAGATAGTGTAATGATCTATGCCTCAGATAAAATGAAGATTCAAGCAAGATGAAGTCATTAGCTTAGACGGTGTAATGGTCTTCGCGTCAAATGAAATGAAGTCTTTAGCTCAGACGGTGTAATGGTCTTCGCTTAAGACAAAATAAATCTTTGGCCCAGACAATGTAATGGTATATGCCTCAAATAAAATAAAGATTCAAACAAGATGAAGTCATTATCTGAGACGGTGTAATGGTCTTCGCGTCAAATAAAATGAAGTCTTTAGCTCAGACGGTGTAATGGTCTTCGCTTAAGATAAAATAAATCTTTGGCCCAGATAGTGTAATGGTCTATGCCTCGGATAAAATAAAGATTCAAACAAGATGAAGTCATTAGCTTAGACGATGTAATGGTCTTCGTTTAAGACAAAATAAATCTTTGGCCCGGGACGGTGTAATGGTCTATGCCTGAGATAAAATGAAGTTAAATCTTCAAACAAGATGGAGTCATTAGCTTAGACGGTGTAATGATCTTCGCTTAAGATAAAATAAATCTTTGGTCCAGACGGTGTAATGGTCTATGCCTCAGATAAAATGAAGTTCAATCTTCAAACAAGATGGAGTCATTAGCTTAGACGGTGTAATGGTCTTCGCTTAAGACAAAATAAATCTTTGGCCCAGACGGTGGAATGGTTTATGCCTCAGATAAAATGAAGTTAAATCTTCAAACAAGATGGAGTCATTATCTTAGACGGTGTAATAGTCTTTACTTCAAATAAAAAAGGAAGTCTTTAGCTCAGACGGTGTGATGGTCTTCGCCGCGAACTTTTAAAGGTTTTCGCTGTGAACTAAAAAAAAAAAATCTTGACCACGAGCTTTTAAAGGTCTTCATTATGCATGAATTATCTCGTTGAACAAGAACACATCCTCCTTGTTTGACCTACAAAAAGAAAAGATAACAAAAAAAGAAAGCACAAGAAAAGAAGAAGAAATTACCTTCACGTCAATGCTTCCGAGTTCACAAAACTAGACTCAAATAGATTGAAATATGCGAATTGATACTGAATGAAGATGAGCGCATGAGATTTATATAGAATTCTCAAGTGGCTGTTGGAAATTAATTTCCGATTGGGGATGGCTGTTGTGATTGAAATCCAACAAGGATTTGAATTGTACAAGTTAGTCTCCTAATTGAAGTTGGTACCCCTTTTATAGGCATTCGTGAGAAAGGAATTTGTATTTCAGTAGGACAGAAGTATCAATGCGGTGTCTTTTCTTCCTGAAGTAACCTACTTAAAATCGAAGAAGAAAGTTTGTCGCTTAAATACGACAAAAAAGTTTGCATTGATAAAGAATTCTAGCTGATCAGAGCTTAAGCCAATGATAGAAAAGGAAGGACTTTCTAGAACGAGGTGCTTAAATCTTTGGCTTATAGATATACATGTGCTATAAAGGCTTCCTAGTACTTTTATTGATGGCATGGTCTCCTACGTGAAAGTGAATTAGGCTAGTTGGGTTAGAAGAATTTAACTAGTAGTGATGGTAATCTACTTCTATCCAATTCCCACGAGGCTCAACAAGAGAGTACTACTCAAAATTGAATCCAACGTGTTAATCTTGGTTCAAGCATATTTTGTTAATGTTCAAGGATAAATTTAAGAAAATGGACCTCATGAAAAGTGTCCAGACACAAGGAGAACGTTACTGTTAACTTGCAACTATTGTGATCTTAATCCATTTAGCATTATAAAAATCAAGATTCAATCACCTCAAATTACACTTTGGAAAGAGTGTACACGAGCAGGTCTCAAGGAAATAGTATATGTGAATTCAAAAAAAAAAATTTATGTTACTTCAAGCTTCGTCGCTATAGTTTATCAGGCATACACTTAGACGAATCTTCAAGTAGGGGGGATTTGTAAGCATATAAATTTTATCGAAACTACATCCGATAAAATTATTTGGATTATATATCAAGTATATTTGTCCAAATAAATATTACGGGCTAATATAATTGGATTTATTATATAAATCTAATATATATGAATTAAATAAATAAGTCTTAATCCATTGGGTTAACCCTTTTAATTGGGCTAAAGTGATGAGCCCACTTTATAAGGCCCAATATGCCATTTTTCTAGAGGTCCAGTTTGGTGCCACATGTAAAATGACGTGACGTGCCAAATCAAACGAAAGAGCCAATAGGATTGTGCCACATGTCAAAATGACAAAGCATGCTAAGTCACATTAAAAGGCCAATGAAATTGCGCCACGTATGCAAGTGACATGTTCTGGCCAATCAAATGCGACCATGTCACACTTCAATTTGATTTGTTGGAAATAGTTTGTTCTTATCACAACTCCTACCTTCCACAACTATAAATAGGGGTCTTCATAACTCAGAAAAGGGACCAGAAGTTATAACAAGAAGCAAGAGAGAGCTCGTGGATCAAACGCCGCAAATTTCTCTACAAGTTTCAAGCTTCAAACAATCAAGTTCAAGTTCAAGCTCAAGAGCAAAGAACAATTCAAATATTCAAGATCAAGAACGAAGTCAAATCAAGTACAAGGCGTTCAAGATCAAGGCTACGTGTTTGTGATGCAATTCGTGGCAACAATCAAAGTGTTCGCGACTGATAAATCAAAATTCAAATTCAAAATCAAGCTCAAAGGCCCTTGAATTTATACTAGAAAAGTAGAATCAGGGGATTCATAGAGATTGTACACTCAAATTATTTGAAATTAAATACTACGATTGTTGCGATATTTTTCGGTCTTGATTATATTTTCTCGACGCAATTTATTGTCTATAATATGTTTAGTAAATTATTTAATTTTTCAAATTTCCAATTTATATTGTGGACATTTAATCATTATAGGCTTTTAGATAATACTATAAGGAATTTAAATTTTATATCGCACAAATCATTTACTTATTAGTTAATTTCAAGTAAATCTCTTCATAAATATTAATTTATAAACGAATTAAGTTGATATTAACTTGGTATTACAAGTTAAAATTCATTGATAATCTATAAAAAGAATAATTTGTACTGTCAGTATATATAACTTGAGTCGTGGTGTAAAATTATTTTTACACGATCTAGAAGTTAACACAATTTTTTTAACTGAGGGTTTATCGGAAATAACCTATCTATCCGTTCAGGCAGTGATGAAGCCATAAATTTTCTTAAGGATATTCAAATTTAAAAGAAGTGAAAAAATTCTCCGACAAAGGATATTCAATATTATGTTATATAGCTCTAGAACCTAATATTCTACCTATATACACATTGTAATTTTTCGGCGAAGGGTGGCCAACTGGTCAGTTGACCATCCTTGATAGTTTGTAGCTTCGCCCTGCATTCAAGATAGGGGTAAGGTTAAATACATCTCCCCCTCCCTAGACCCACTAGTGCAAAACACACGTTCTTGTTGTTCTAGAAATTAACACAATATTTGCGGCCAGAAATCACCTTTAGCGCTGGCCAAAAACTTTTATATCCGGCAGCGCAAAAATACATAATTTTTATATATAATAATTATATTATATTTTTTTTACTATTATTATACAAGCGACATACAATGTTATTTGTCGGTACGCCATCCCATAATGCCAAAGTAATTTTTTAAAGTTTTCAAAATGGGAAATAATTCCAATTTTCAGAACCTAAAGGGAATAGGAGTTATAACCAATAAATGTTAGTGCAAAGAATTTGACCAACTGCCTACCAATAACAACTACCTACCACCTTCTTGTCCTAATAATAAACCCCACCACCACCTCTACCTCTACCTATACCTCTACTCCCTCCAAATTGTTGGCGATTCAATTCACATCACAAGAAAAAACAATTGAAAAAAGAAACAACAACAAATAGTAACAACAAATAGTTTCTGAAAGTTATTAACTTTATATACACACCATATATATTAGCTACTGATTACCAAACACAGACAAAGACTCTCCCCCAAAACAACAAAGAACTCTCCTTCACGTTTCCTTTGTGGGGTACTTATTTTTATTTTTATTTTTATTTTTTTATGTCCTTTACTTTCTCCATAGTTTATTGTAAATTTTTCACTGTTTTCAGAAATACCCAGAAAAAAAAAAGTTTAGAGCCTTGATTCTTGTATTGACCTTTTTCTTGATTTTTCAGGTCAGTTTCTTGTTTTTCTGCTAAACCCATCTTTGTTTCTTGTTGAAAAGAATTAAAGTTTTGAAATTGATTAATTTGGGTAGTTGGTATTGGTTAAATTTTGAAATTGAGCTGAGTTTTAGAAGAATACATGTGAAAGTTTGGATCTTGTTTATTTTCTTGGGTTATCAGTTTGATTTATGGGAAGGATTAAGTAAGAATTTGTATTTATTGGAAGAAAGTTGTGATCTTGATGTTTTGGAAAGGACTAAGTAGGAAATTTTGTTTTTTTTTTTTGTTTTGGAAGAAAGTTGTGATCTTGATGATATGGGAAGGTACTAAGTAGGAATTTATCTTCTTTTTTGGAAGAAAAATGTGAATTGTGATTCTGATGTTAAAGGGTGCATAATTCTTGTGGAGTGCAGCTGTTGGGTGAAATCCGTTATTTGTTGCAATTGAACAATGAAGAAGGGGAGCCTGGAGCAATGATAAAGTTGACTCCGTGTGACCTATAGGTCACGGGTTCGAACCGTGGAAGCAACCACTAATGCTTGCATCCTTTGGGTACGGCCCTTTCTCGGACCCTACGTGAACGTGGGATGCCTCGTACACCGGGCTGTCTTTTTTTTTTTTAGTTGATAAAGAACAATGAAATTTGGTGCATAGCTAGCTCAGGATGTGTCAATGATACCACCATATCATTTTAGGGAGCGAGTGTATAAACTTTGGTTACTTTAATTAGCTTATGTTGATCATTTGCTGTATGATTCCCTTTGAAAAAGTCTTGAGGTTCATCTAAGGGAGAACTGGATGTAGAAGTTTCTCATTGCAGGTCGATAGTTCGGCATTGCACAATGCAGGGGATGAATAAGTTAATGTTAGTGTTTGTGAATCTCCTTTTTAATAGGCTTAATTTTGGGGTTTAGGCTAAGAATGGAAGGAACGCTCAAACAAAGCTATGTGCTTTGTCAAGAGATAATGAAACCTTCTCTACACCTACAAAGCTATGTGCTTTGACAAAACGAGTAAACAATCCTGATGAGCATACTGCAATGTGCATTTCCAATAGACTCTTCTACAATTGATTTTTTTCTCTTACCAGCAACACTTATTTGAGTTCTTAATATTACTTATTTACTTTCAACATAATGAGATGGTCAAACCCTTGAATTTCTATGGATCTGATTTTTGCTAGAAGCTCTTGGCGAATTTTTAAGGCAAAACACTTACTTTTGTCTTGCTTTATTTCCAGTTCCAGTAGCTTCATCCCCCCCAACAATGTCAAGCTTGGAAGAGCCTCTTAACCTGGACAGGTTGCCAAGTTTGAGCAACATTGATTGGCTAGAGAGATTCTCAGCTGGTGCGTGCAGGCCTATAGGAGAAGATATGGCGATGGGGGACTCCTGGACTGATGGGAGAAGTTGCAGCTCATCCAACAGCTGTGTGTAAGTAGATAAAGTTTTACTCTTACTAAGCTAGTATGTATCATGACTCAGGTTGTGCTTTTCGGTGTTTCTCTTGCACAACTTAGGGTAACAAATAGAGATGGGGAGCCATTCTTGGTTCTCTTGCTTATTCTTATTATATATTTGAACTTCAAGGTGCCTGCTCCTTCCACTGATTTGTTTTTGAGTAACAAAGGTTCAAATTGGCCGATATTTTGGGTAAAATTGAAGCCTGCATGAACATAAAAATCTGTGTTAGGGAAAATTATTCATAATGTAGATCTGTTTGTATTGCTATTATAATGGTTTCTGTTGTTTTGGATTATTAATTTTCTATCGAGGTCTTGAGCAATGTTTTAAACAAAGCTAGAACGTTATCTTTTTCATGACAAAGGGCACAACTTTTTCCAGTCTTTCTTTGAATAATAGAGTTTCTACCATTTGGTGCTTCATTAAACTCCTCCCCCCCCCCCCTCCTTTCTAGTCTTGAGAGTTGAGAGGCACTACTATCTAATAATCCTTGAAGTTTATCGCCACTTGGCATCTCAACGTGGATTTCTTTTTCTTTTTAGAATTTTTGCCTTGATGTGCTTGACTGAATTTGATGTATGAAATTCCTGATATGTTTGTCTACAGTGAAGATGATGACGAATATGGGAGAGAGAACTTCAAATGGAGAAGACATGGATCACGTAACGGCATCTCAAGTCGAAGATCCAAGAGTTTTAGCACTAATTATAGAGTATGTGGAACTGTGTCTCATTCACAGTACTTGACAGATCACCAATCTAAATCTTACAGCAACTATAAAAGTACAGTGAGTAAAACGTTCAAGGTAATTCGTGGAAGTCCTTTTTGTCCCTCTGCTAGCTCCTCTAGAAAACATGGAATGAACAGTGATTCTTGTTTTGCCGGAATGTTTTTGGTTGATCGTACATCAGTTGGAGATCCAACACTAAAATGATAATGTTTTATTTCAAGACAAGTGTTTCTTTATTGCGTGAACCGATTTCCGTTATCCTTCTTCTTAATCATTTTAATTTCCTGATTGTTTCTTTATCTGGTAACAGTTGTTCGATGGCATGCCAAAGTATGTGAAGATAGTGGAAGTAGGTCCAAGGGATGGGTTACAAAATGAAAAGAATATTGTTCCTACATCAGTGAAGGTTGAATTAGTTCAAAAACTTGTCTCTTGCGGGCTACCTGTTGTTGAAGTGACGGGTTTTGTTTCTCCCAAATGGGTACCTCAGGTAATTCTTCCTCCTTTTATATACAAGGAAACTTCTTTTGCTGAACTTAAACATTGGCTATAGCCTATATGTCAGCTTGCTTCAGACTCTGTGATTAAATGCTTGATTTTTATGCGTTTTTTCTGTGAAACTTTTCCTTACTATTCTCATTCTCCTGCTTCTTTTTGATAGCTGTCGGATGCCAAGGATGTAATGGAGGCAGTGAAGGATCTGGAAAGTGCCAGATTGCCTGTATTGACACCTAATATGAAAGTATGTAGCACTTATTGGAAAACATTTCATGTTCTAGCTACTACTTTCTTCGTTTGATAATTATATTGGTGTTATTTGAATTTCTGTTAGGGCTTTGAAGCAGCTGTTGCAGCTGGGGCGAAAGAAGTAGCGGTCTTTGCATCAGCTTCAGAGTCTTTCTCAAAGTCAAATATTAATTGCAGTATTGAGGAGAGCCTTGTCCGATATCGAGCTGTTACTTCTGCTGCCAAAAAGTTGTCAATACCGGTTCGTGGGTATGCACTTCATGCCCACATATCTTTATTAAATGAAATGCTCTTTCCTTTTCTGTTTTTCCCATGGGTTCGAATTCATGGACCTCTAGTCGTCTAAATTGCCTCACTTCCCTAACTTCAATTTCGTTATTAGAGTAATGACAGGATGAGGACTTTAATATTAGGTAAAAAAAGGAGAAAGAAAAAGAAATCTCATTTTAGTTTGCTTCAGCTAGGATGTTGTAGCATGTGGTATTTTATGCCTTACCATCATATGTGGTTCAAACTAAAAAATCAGATCTTTCAATGTGTGACAGATATGTATCATGTGCTATTGGCTGCCCAGTCGAAGGAGCAATTTCGCCTTCGAAAGTGGCATATGTAGCAAAGGAACTTCATGACATGGGATGCTTTGAAATCTCCCTTGGAGACACAATAGGAGTCGCTACTCCAGGTAATGTTTTGAACGATGTACTTTACTTTTCCAGTGAAAAATGCCATGGTTTTTCAGTGACTACTTCAATTGAAATGCTATTTATGTTTCTGAAGTAGTTCTATGATTAAGTTCCTAAACTCAAGTTTTTTAATTTTGATAAGTGGTTCAAAAAAAAGTATTGTGTTGCTGAAAAAACGATTTTTTCCAGTGTAACCAAGCTTATTGAATTAGAAAATATAATATATACAGTTAAGATATAGCTTCAACCTTTTATCTTACTTTAGTTGGGATCTACATTGTATTTCAATTGGATGGTTGGTAAGAGCGGATATGAACGAGAAAAAAGTTTCTACATATTAAATTTGTGGAGTGACTTCCTTAAAAAAAGTGTGAAGTGACTCAACTTCCTTTCCATGTTATTTTGTTTTACAGGAAGTGTTGTTCCTATGCTTGAGTCTGTGATGGCTGTGGTTCCTGTTGAACAGCTTGCTGTGCATTTCCACGATACCTACGGACAGTCTCTTTCTAATATTTTAGTTTCCCTCCAAGTAAGTTCTTCTCTTGGAATTCAAGTACTAGCACGTATACATTTCTTTCGTGCTAGCTTTGAAAATTTTTAAATCAAATTATGCAAATAAGTTTCGTGTAAATTAAGCTGCTGAACACTAGTTAGAAAGTCAAAAACCAGTAAATGTTGGTTTGTTGTAATTACAAAATACTGTCTCTAGTTAAATAAGTATTGCTAACTTCCCCATAATTTCAATGTGCCTTCTGCGCGACCGTTTTTTTCCAACCTACTTGAGAATTTATGAATAACGGATGAGAAGTACAAAGTTGGAGGTGCACATGTGAAGACTGACCTCTCTTACATAAATTAGAGCGGAACGAGGTCCATGTCTGCACAAACTAGGAACTTGGAAGTACCCTACGAGGAAGACTTCTCTGACAAAATTGGATGATGCACACTAGCCGATGAATTGAGAGTTGAGATCAAGTATGTACTGCTTTGTCACGTTAGACAAAAGCAGGAACTTAGTCTGTTTTTTTAAAATTTATAAAAAATGGGGGAGGGGATTACTAGGTGGGTAATCGAACCCTCACCAACAAGATGAAAGTTTAGGTAGCCAACCAACTGTGAGGTTCTAAGATTCCCCTGTTAGTCTGAATATTGTTGCATAGTTTTCAAATGTGTAAAAGATTTCAGGAATGTTCAACTCATGTTACTACTGTCTGTTGTATTGTCCACAGATGGGTATTAGCACGATAGACTCGTCTGTTGCTGGACTTGGAGGCTGTCCATATGCCAAAGGAGCAACTGGCAATGTTTCAACGGAAGATGTTGTCTATATGCTTAACGGTCTAGGGATAAAAACCAACGTCGATATACAGAAACTCTTGCTAGCCGGAGAGTTCATCAGCAAGTATTTGGACCGGCCATCCGGATCCAAAGCAGCCGTTGCTTTGAGCAGAGTCACAGCAGATGCATCCAAGATATAGGAAAGTAAAGCAGTCGCGCCCAGATGTGATCAAATGGTCTCATTTAAGGTGCAAAAACAAGAAGATAGAGTATAAGATATGCCACTTCTATAGAGTATACTTATCAAAATTTGTTGAAAAATAATGTATTTGAGACTGGTATTGCCAAAATGAAGATGCCATTATTATGACAACATCAAGCTGCTCATTGCAGCATATATAATACAAGTGAAAAATATTAACTTATATTTGAAAATTATAGAGCTGAATTGAAGGAAAAGTTGAAAGAATGTCCCTTCTCTTCTTTGACTTGTACAAAATATTTTTCCTTTTAAAAGGAAAAAAAACAAACAAACTTGGTTCATAAACTTATTCATGTGAAAGAATGTCCAGCAATTTTCTTTTTGGTTCTCCCCCAATCAAATGACAAAAAACAAAATTCTTGTTTATTTCCAACATATTTGTTTATTTTCCTTTTCTCGAACAAAGGAAGAAAAAGAAAGAAAGAAAGAATATAACTTTTTTTTATATGAACTAGTGATTTATAAGTCGCATTTACTGACTGAGATTTATAAGTGACATTTATTACATTACATTTATGTTTGCTAAATGAACATGTCTCGATTTTTTCCCATTCTCAATCCCGTTTGGATCCTTAATCGTATTCATAAAAATTTTATTTTCAAAATTTTGATTTCTGATGGGGATCCGAAATTCACTTGGATTTTTTGAACAATTTTGAAGTATCTTTAGTTTAAAATTAGATTCTGTAAGGATTGAGCTCTATCCTCTAAGCTAAAAACATTAATTAAAGTGATAAATAAATAAACAAATATAACATGTAACGATTTTAGTATAACTTAAACGGATTTAGTATTATAATTTCGAAAAAAATTACCTCTTCTTTTGTTATATTGTACAACTTTTGAATACCGTATTTGCTGGTGGTACTCTTCTCAGCTTTTTGCCTTTTATTGTTTTAGTCATTTATTTTTTAAATGATGACACCGCTTGCAAAAAATTTCCCTTGTACATAGCAATAATTTATTCTTCAATGTATCATGACACATATTTTGTGTATTTACTTAGTGCCTACACAAATTTAACTATGAATTTTTACACAAATAGCCGGTCACATTAATGGTTTACTTTTTTAGCTATATCCATAAATTATACATTGATTATATATGTATATATATATATATATATATATTCACTGGCTATTTTTAGTTTAAGTAGCAGGGTAGACGGGTATTTGGATTAATTTTCATTTGATTAACTAATAGAGTATTATTGAGTAAACATATGCTTTAGTGAATTCCCACTTTTATCAAAGAAATTGATAATCATTAATTATATAAGGGTTTATCATTAGAGGATAAACTTTTTTTTATAAGATGTTCCATCAAATAATTATAAATGAAGATTAACATTTTAGGAAAGAAATTCGTTCATTGTATAACAGCGTATAAATCGCATTTCGCAATTGTTGAATGCGACTTATATGTACCCTTTTTTCCTTTTCTCCTCCTTTCCCTTCAGCCCATCCTATACAAATTTAACAACACACTTTCTCCAGCAGTTTTTGTAGAAGCAGAGCAGAAGAGAGATCAGAAAAATGGACGACCAAGAATTTCGACGCCTTCTTGAGCTCTTTCCAGCCGTTCGCTCTCCCGATTATTACGTAAAGCTCTCTCCTTTTTCCTCTCTATTAATGAGCAACCTTTAGTAGATCATTCAATTAAATTGAAAAAATGGGTTCTAATTAAGTATCCTTTTCACTTAATACCCACTTGATTATATTTTGTGATTTTTATGTTTTTTTTTTTTTTTTTTTTTTTTTTTTTTTTTTGGTTGTTTAGGGTTTTTCTAATCATGTTCTCAAGTAGGGTGATTAAGGTTATTATATGCTGACTTGATTCAAGTTGATTTTGAACTTGATTTATAAGGTTATTAAGCTCCAAATTGATGTTTTGGGTGTCTTATTGCTGTAGTTTTTTTTGTAAAACTTGGAGCTTATTAAGTAATCTGTGTTTCCCCATTATCATCAATTTTCTGCAAGTAAACTGTTTCCTTTTTATTTATTTTTTAAAATTTTGAGATTTGCAGTGTTAGGGTTACTTTTGCTAATCAGGACTTCGAAATTACAATTATTAAAAAAATTATGAAATTGACTTAAATTGCCGCCCGCCAATAAAATAGCCCAAAAATGTATATATTATACATAATTAGTGTATAATATATGTATAATTATGTGTAACTTCTCCTAGAATTATCATGCTAAAGTTCTCATTTTTTTGGTTGATCCAACTTGCTTTGTGGAATCTTGGACCAAATTGGGATGCTGAATTTATAGTCGTAGGCCTGGTGATTTTAGCAACTCAAACAGCCTGTGAAGTTTATGTTAAGTTTGAATCTAGTTTTGGAGTATAAAAGGAGCTTTTGAAGCCATCATCATGGTTGTTCCTTTTTTTCCACTTGAAGCGCGAATGAATTAATAGGCCAACATTGTCTTTATATGCATCTATTTAAAAAGAATTTCCGTTGCTCTGGAAAGAAGGCAGTAGGTGAGCTTAGATAAGAGATATAGGAATTTATTCTCTATATCAACCTTCGATAATGCAAGAGACGTCTATAAAAAAACTGACTTTTCTATTTACTGGAAGAAACATCTTCAAACTGAATTGCTTTTGTAGTTTAATGTGATTTAAATTCATCACTGTAAATTAATATCAATATCCCCTGGTTGGTCTATTACTTCACAGAATTAACTGATATTGTCTAAACAATAAAAAGCAATTGTCCTCTTTCAGATTCTTTCTGTCCCGAATCTACAGTTATACACTCATAAGTATTCAAATCTCAATAGAAGTCCACTCCATAGTCCATACCAGCCTAAAGGCTCTATTAGGTTGTTTGTCTTCTATTCCCTTTGGAGTAGTATTATCTCTTCGTGGATGCAATTAGGATATTCAATAGTTATGTCACACAATACAGAAGAATCATCTGAGCTGATTTCATGGCTCGCCATCTTTGTCATATGTTCTTACATGCTTCGGAAAAGTAGAATACCTTAGCCTTTTTGTTAGGGTCCAAAAATAGAAAAGAGTGATGTAAACTCTGCGGTATGGTGGGATTTAACTCAACTTTGTTTGGATGTAAATGAGGAAGACGTGAAATGGAGGGATGTCCAACTGCTCAGCATGTGGGACCTGTAAACTCTTTTGCTTCAATGAATGTGGGATTGCTGAAATAGAATTCGTTACCCAAATATGAGACTCCAATAATCTGAGATGTGAAAGTGTGAATTCTAGAGAAGTATATCCCAATACCTGTCATGCTCCTATCCTGATCATATTGATCTCATCTAGTGCTGGTTTCATTTATTTTCCAGCTGGTTCTTTTTCTTCTTCAGTTTCCTAGTGCTTTCTTTTTAATCGTCTTACCTGCTGACTCGCCTTTGTGTTTTGTTTGTTCCCATCAGCTTGAGTTGGATACATCAAGGCAATCAACTTCCCAATCCAAGCAGAAAGAGGAGGTATGACAGAAATTTTTCTTTATATAATCGTCTGAAGCTTTGATTTCAGGTTGTGATTTTTTCTCCTAACACCAAAAGCTTCATCAGGTGAAGCAATTGCAAGACGGGCATAGCAAGGGAAGTGTAGAGTCCAGTACTCGAGCAATGGATCATGGTGGTATGTTATTACGTTATCAGTTGCTTTGCTCGGGTGAAAATGACCAAAAACTATCCTTTATCATGTAGTAATTACTTTAGAATTATTCAACCTGCATGAGAACACTGCTGTCTTTAGATCATAAAAACTACACAATCTACTCAACTGCATTTCTTAAGAGGTGCGCTTGTTTCTCTACAGTGTATATTCTTACAGATTGTTAGTCATTTTATATCCATTTTAAGTTACTGCGTACTGTCTTTCGTTTTCATTTTCTTCTCTTTCCGGAGGTCCACTCTTAAAGTTTCTGCAGCAATCTTCTTGTTAGAAAATTTGAAGTCCAAAAACCTATCTAAATTTTTTAATATTGAAAATAAAATTGAAAAACTCTACTTATTTTGATTCTTTTCAGAGTTGAAATTATTTTTAATGGTAATGAAGTTATTTGGCAATATTGAGATTGCTCGAGTTGTATCTCTTACACCTTTATGGAAAGATCTCACAACTGAATCACATTCATGTTACAGAAGCATTTTGGGGCAAACTGAAAGCAGCTGCTGAGAAAAAGGTGTGTCCTGTTAGATCATTTTTTATGTAGTTTTTGTGTAGAGTCATCACGAAGAATTTCCCTATGCTGTACTATCAGACATTGTCCAGCTATGCCTAGTAGATTTCAAAACGTTGCTTTGCTTTGAATTCATGTCTGCATACTCGAGGGGGCTATTATAAAAAGTCTTATTGTTCTGAATCTGTTGTTCCTTCATATAATTGCTCGATCAGATGGATTGAGTTCACTACTTTAGTGTTTCCTTAGGTCTGTACATCATAATACAATTCTCTCATTGGACTGGTTTAATGATGTTTCCTGGGGATAAATCATCAAATAGTGATAAATAGTTCTATTCCATCATGATCAAAGAGGATATATAAACGAACTCCTAAATTGATACCTTCAAATTGAGGGGAAAGTTGAGCGGTTTGTTGCCTTGTTGGTGAATTACCAATGCAAGTTTAACCAGCAGCAGCATGAGGTGCCAACATGCCCGTTTTCGATTAGCGTGGGCTTCTGGAAGTAATTGAGTTTGGTGGAAAGGTTTAGGTAACTGCTTTAATTAGAGGCATTAGAAGGCGAATTAGAAATCTCAAAAGTTCAAACGATCACCACCCTGGAAATATTTCTGACCTAGAAGACCGAAACAATATAGCTAAAACTACATCGCGTTTAATTCAAAAGTCATTTATGCTTTGTGCTACATTGGAAGGGAGGATTAGGTAGGAGCATCAACTAAAAAAGCTGCTAAATTACCAAGGAAGCAGTATTGCTCTTGTTGAGAGTCGAACTCAAAAATTATAGTCCTAGTTAGACGATTGAGAATGTCTTAAACAAAAGTTCATCAGATGGTTTGTGTGCAATATTTCATCTTACTAACCCCTGGGGCTTTGGCTCAGTGGTAAGAGTGGTAAGACTGCAATGCATGATGTGTAGATTAGGCGCACATCACGAGTTTGATTCCTGTCAAAGGCTAAAAGCCTATTTAAGAGGGGCTGGCATATTATCCACGGAACTTTGAACCATACACCGCCTCTCAGGAATTTCTCAGTTATAAAAAAGAAAAATACATCATCTGTGATAACGACTAACAAGGGGTTCGTCTGGCTTTCTACAGATGGGTCCAGCGGAAGCGG
This sequence comes from Nicotiana knightiana, assembly GCA_005239525.1. Taxonomy (NCBI): domain Eukaryota; kingdom Viridiplantae; phylum Streptophyta; class Magnoliopsida; order Solanales; family Solanaceae; genus Nicotiana; species Nicotiana knightiana. The sequence continues at coordinate 17,572 of ML371923.1, read as the reverse complement.
AAACTTTTTGCAAGGCATTTCAACAAGTTTACAGGAAACTTGTAAGTATATACTTTCTGAAGTAACCCAAGCAGAAAATTTTCCTGCTTTCTCTACGTATGATTCGCTTAAAATGTGTTTCTTCATTTCGTTTTAGCCAATCGCCTAAAAAATATCTGCTGTAAGTTAATACTTTGGAAACCTTTATGACTTTCAGGTGAATGAAGAACTGAGTTTGGAAGCTGCTCGGAGCTTGCTGAATTCATGATTTTTTTTACCTCAGCTGTTGTTACTTTTAATCACTTGATGTTCTGGATATAGCTATTGTGTAACTTATATTTCTTTTTTGTTTATGTATTATTACATTGAGTTATATCTTCTTCTTTGTTTTAGTGAAATTATGTATACTCTGTAAAAATCTTTTAGTTATTATTTAGTCTTCCTAATTGTTTTGTCACATCTTTGTTTTATCTTGTTGTTTACTCACTGCCCCTCTACCTCTCCCAGAGCGCACGACCACTACTTTTTTAAACCTCAACATGGAGTAGTTACAGTTTTATTTTTTACACGATTAATGTAGCTTAATATATTACAGCAGATTAATTTTTTTTTCATCAGATTACTAATTAATGATTGGACTGCGCTGCACTAAGCAACGAAGGGTCACTCTACATCTTTGTTGTGAAAAATGGCTATGTCAGTACCACAAAATCTTGATGTATCAGCATATTTTCCAATGGATCCCTCGACAGTTTGGTTGGCAGTAGCTTGGTTAAGGAACCGATCGGAGTCCTATGATAGTAGTTATCACTGTTTATGGACCCGAACTTGGGTGATCTATCCATGATCAAAATGAAGCTTCGGTAAAACTAAGGGGAGGTGTGAACTGTGAACCGACTGATATTGAAGAACTAGTGTTTGACCAAAAAGTGTGAAATCTTTTGTTAAACTAATTAAATAAGAAATTGATGGGTAAATCATAGTCAAATATAATAAGTTCTAGTTCTAACAGAATGGTGCTTGAACCGATTTAATGCAAATGATATTAAATGATGTTGTTATGAGTAAGTGGAAGAACAATGATAAGCAATAACTATATTAAATGACAATAAATGTAAGTAGAGAGAATGATTCACCCAAATATTGAATGAGCTGAATGATTCTTCTCTCTCGAAACGATGTAAGACAAATGGATATGAGAATATATGTGGTTTTCTCGGATCTGACGCGAGAAAAGGTGGAATCAACAGCAAATCGAATCTTTATTTTGTATTGTCTCTCTAGAGCCAGCTTTTCATAAGAGTTCTTATCAAATGGAATATTACATGCCTTTTGCCTTATCTCTCCTACTATTTATATGACATATTCCGAGAGAGTCATAAAAAGTACAACAAAAGGAATATTCAATAGATTATTCCATTTGAAAGTTCAAAAGCTATACTAGTTTTTACTTCACTTCCTGCTGTTTGACCTCGGCCCTAATGGACTACCCAACGGCTCAATCTTGTCAACCCCTGATCGACCTCGACCTAGTCGCCCGTGACGAGTTACAGTTCTCGCCCTTGACCACTTCTTCGTGACGAATTTCCTCGGTCGGATTTTGACCTATACAACCAGCATATGAGTTTTGGTCAGGGATGAACTACCATTCGAACCTAGAGACGCAACATTTGGCATCTAAGGGTAAAGCATATTCAGATGGAACTGTTCTCGTAGAAGGAGTATTAAATCACCAAATATATAATCCAGCCTAGTAAGTCAACAACACAGCATATTGTAATAATATACCGACTCCAATCAATCATAGATATGCGTAGATTAGAGCTAAATTATTAAGAAAAGTATCATTTAAAATGATTGCCATTTAAATAATCCCAACCATCGGATCAAAATCAAGCAAATAAAGCTCTTGAAGTTTGACTATCAAAATACTCATCATTTGCGCAGTGTTTTGCAACCAAAATTTAACTATTTCATAGTATTTGTATCCTAAATTTTAGAAATGACAACTCTCAGTTTCTAATTTCTGTTACTCTGAAAGTTGGTCAAATGAGTATTAAAGTCAATTTAGGACCACTAATTAGATTCTTTTTCTTTTTTGGTATATACATACAACTCTAACTGCAAAACACAATAAGAACTTGGACAGAGCGAGCACTAAAACATTACAACAACATACCTAGTCTTATCTGACACCGTGGATCTGGGAAGCACTAAAACATTCCTCAAGAAAATTTATTTATGTGGTACAATTAATATTTAAAAAGTCAAACTACTTTATGTAGCAAAATTTTATTTTAATTTATATTAAGTACAATTATTTATTATGGTAAATTAAGTATAATTTAGCATAAAAGTTGTTACCTGGCTTATATCGTGTTTGGCAAAGTTTCTAAAATCATCTTATTTTGAAAAATATTTTTCTCAAAAGTACTGAAAAATAGTTTGCGCTTTGATAACTAATTTAAAAATCATATTTGAGTAGTAATTAATATTGACCAAGTTTTTAAAAAATATTTTTATCTTTACACAATAGCCGGTAATATTCATTGTTTACTTTTTCTAGCCATATACATATATTATACATAATCGGTTATTTTTAATTTAAGTAGCTGGATTTGAGTTAATTCTTCTATAAAAATCTCATACATAATTTTCGGAAAAGTACTTTAACGAGAAACTATTCTTTCTGCTTTTCAAACATTATTTTTCTTTTACTCGAAAGCATTTTTTTTTCTTTTAAGAATTTGGCTGAATACCTTAAGCTTGGCCAAACATGCAATTAAAATTGTTCAATTTGGAAAAGTGAGAGTAAAATATCAAAAGATAAAAACAATATGGTACATATTTTCTCGAACATAAAAATCACATGTGAGGATATGCAAATGAAACAAGAATCAAGAATGAGTATATACCTTAAATGACTATGATCTAAGGCTGGTATTCCCTCCATTGTCAAGACATCGTAGGACCCATTTGTCCTATCTTCAAGAATGAGCTGGATCTGACAAATTGCAGCACATACAATATGCCAATACAATCCTATTAAAAAAAAAAAAACAAGTGTAAAAAAGAAAGGAACTTTTCTGTGATTGAGTTCAAGATTTGATGACCCAATAAGGAAAAGCTGATGATTTTCACATTTCCATGAAGAAAAAAAGAAGAAGAAGAAGAAGAAAGAAAAAAGAAAGAGAGGTTTTTTAAACATGGTTTTTTCTAAAGATAATATGACTGGGATCATTTTGGCTTTGCTTTCAAGTGTGTTTATAGGGGCAAGCTTTATTATCAAGAAAAAAGGCCTTAGAAGAGCTGCTGTAGCCTCTGGTGTTAGAGCTGGTATGTGGGGTCTCTAATTTTCTGTTTGTTCTATTATGGACGTGTGTAAAGTTTTAATCTTTTTGACCTTTTGTTGCTTGTTCTGTAGTATGAATCTTGTTTGAGTTTCTTGTTTTTTTTTTTTTTTTGTAGGTGTTGGTGGGTATTCATATCTATTGGAGCCCCTTTGGTGGATTGGAATGGTCACAAGTAAGTTTTCTCCTTTTTGTTTCTGTTTTCTGCTGTCCTAATATCCTTAATTACAGCTTCTTTTTTTTATGTGTGTGTGTGCTTGTTCTTAGAATGTTTGATACAGTGCTACTGCTAGAAAGGACTGGTAGAAGTGTATATTTGAATATAATTTTATTGAAACTGTTTGGGAAGTAAGACTAATAATTGGTTAGTGTTCCTTTCTTTTTTCTTTTATAATTTTGTACTAATATTAGTCTTAGATGAGCTTTAATGAAGCGATATGGTCAGTGATGATTCATATAACTTACCTCAATTTGCTTGTGATTGATGCATAATAGTAATTGTTATTGTAGTTATCTGTCAATCAACCATCTAGCCTATTGATGTTATTGATATGTTTCCTGAATTTGTCTCAACAGAAGTAAGGTGTGACCTATGTCTAGTTTTTCTTTCTGGCCATTGGCTGACTGTCCATAGAATTTTCTTGTTGTTTCGCTTTTCATAGTGATCGTCGGAGAGGTTGCGAATTTTGTGGCATATGCATTTGCTCCGGCGGTTCTTGTTACCCCTCTTGGTGCATTGAGTATCATTGTCAGGTGTGTAATCTTGATAATAGTTAATGTCATTGTTTTTGGTAAGAGTAGAGATGTTCTTCTTGTTGTTTAACTGTTTTTATCGCCTAAAACTCTTGCAGTGCTGTGCTAGCTCAGATTGTTTTGAAGGAAAAGTTGCATCCGCTTGGAATTTTGGGTTGTGTGATGTGCATTGCTGGTTCCATCGTGATAGTTATCCACGCACCACAGGAGCATGCTATCTCTTCTGTCAAAGAAATATGGTACATGGCAACTCAGAAAGGTGAGATGCTTCTATCTTGACCAAATTGTCTAGTTCCTTTGCAACCATCTACAATTTTCTAACTTCATTTCCTTTTTCTTTCCAGCATTTCTGCTTTACGTGGGATCAGTCCTTGTCTTGGTTTTTATTCTTGTCTTCTACTTTGCTCCTCAATGTGGACACTCAAATGTCCTTGTTTTCACTGGAATATGCTCATTGATGGGTTCTCTCTCGGTAAAACTTTAAATTGGATGCTTTCCTTGTGGTCTATCTTCTAAATGCTCAATTTCTGCAAAATCTTATTTGTGTCAAGTGAATAACTAAAAGTCTCCGTAATTGTTTGCATAGGTGCACTAGAACTTATGTCCCTCTATTCTGTTTAATATGCAGGTTATGAGTGTTAAAGCCCTTGGTACTTCACTAAAGTTAACTGTTGAGGGAAAGAACCAGTTGATGTATCCGGAAACCTGGTTTTTTATGTTTGTTGTGGCAGTTTGCGTCGTTACACAAATGAACTATCTAAATAAGGTGAGTAACTACTATTTTAACTATTTTTGTAATGTAACTCATTTTTTTGTCCCGCAAACTTGCTCTTCAAATTAAACTGCTAATTCATCTTTCGAGATTCTAAGAGTGCCCTGAACTTTTTCTGCTCGCCTTGTTCTCTTTCTTAGAATTCCCTGTTTCCTAGTTTTGCCCCTCTTCCTTGACATGTTCCTTTGTACTCCTGTTTATTCATTTATAACAGTAAGAACTAGGAGACAGTAGAAACTACGATACTACATAGATTTAGGTAAACATTTTTAGCAAATTACCCTGTTAGTACTTCTCTTAATGACATTTTTCTAATGAAAGTAATTATAAAATTAAGAAATGTGATATTTGCGTGAAGCCTGGTTCATCAAGTTTTGGTTCAAATTATTATATTTACATGTACCTGGTATCAGATTTAGTCTCTTGAGAATATTTCTGTTTGCCAGATCCCCCCCCCCCCACCCCCCCACCCCACCCCTTACTTGCTAATGTTTCAAGTCTAAAGGAAGTTCCAAGTACGCTCCACCATCCTAGTAATGTTGTTCTCTTCTTATCGGAATCCCACTCTTTGTATATTAGTCTTGTCTTGCTTTTCTCTTGATCATCTTGGAACTGATGACACTGCATTCGTCTCAATCTGGGTGATATTTGAGTTAATGCAAATCCTTTGCTGCTTCTTTGCTAATAATTCAAGGCTTACTGTCAGATATTATGCCCAAGGAAAGATAGACGATATTTCTAATCCGTTCATTTTCTTTTGCCTTTTTTTCTCCCTTTGTTGTGCTTTTCCTTTTATCAATAAAGTAATAGTTCGTTGATGTTGTGGGGGAAACACCATATACAAGAAGTATATCAAATAGTAGAGAACTACACGAAAATATGATTCTCTATAAAAGACGTCCAGCTATACTAACAGGAACCTCAGGGGTGCTCCAAACATTATCTAAATTAGAAGACATGCTCTAATCTTTACACAGCCGTGTTACATCCTTCAAAAGCTCTCGATTATTGTGCTGTCATTTATCAGTAGACTATTTACTGCATCAGAGAAGTACACGACATCCCCTAATTACATATTGCAAGTCATGAGAGATAGGCTTTGTCACAAAGTTTATGCTTTCAGAAGGAAAAAAAAATTATAATCTTGATCAGGAAAATTTATAATTTTGAGTTTTTTCTTATTCCTTACTTTCAAATACCAATATTGTCAAATTAGAACTTCTCTCACAATGCCAAAACCATTTCATTGCAACTCAAAAACTTTATGAAAGGTGCAAAAATCTGTAACTGCTTGATGGGTTGATTTTCATCAAAATGAAATCATTTTATCATGACTATAACTTTATGTGTCTAGTTTGATAATCTTCATTCAGTCGTTGTAGTTGATTTTCTAGAATAATAGTATATTGAGTGATATTGACAAAGTATATTAACAATGAAGCAATGAAGAAGTGACAGAAGAATTTTGAGGAAGGTTGAAATATCGGTATCATATATCTCTTGAAAAAATAGTTTCTAGATAAAGACTCTAAAACGTCTAATTTCCTTCTCTACTGCATATATTGCAGTAGTTTAAAACTTCTATACGAGTTACTGAAATGCTTGGGGGTGTAAGGGAAGTAGTGCATGTTTGTGGAAGTATCAAGAGTCCTTCGTTAGCCTTAACTTTAAAGTGTATCTGAAATGTTAACGTCAGAATCACTAAACTGCTGACTGGAATATTTTTTATTTCCTATATGTCTAGGACTCTAGGTTGTGGATAATATCTGTAGTTTATGAATTTTTGCAAGTTTAGCAGGTCAGATTAGAGATTTTTCTTTTTCCTTCTTTTGACATGCTAATTGAAGAGTCTTGAATTAGCATGTAGATGCTATTGGTTTTATGAACGCCATTCTCGTTGTAGAAGTCATATTAATTTTTTTTTTTTCTTTGTCAATCTTCAAATGCTGCTTCATTTTTCTTTGTTGGTACTTTATGCAGCCTTTTCCTGAAAATATAGCAGTTATTCTTGAACTCTTTTATGGTATCAATCTTAAATGGTGTGATAGCATCTTCCTTTTGTTAGTTCTGATTCCTGGTTTCTAGGGTAAAGTGATATATCTCTGCTTTAACATCTTTTTTTTTGCTTTCCATGTTTCAGGCCCTTGATACCTTCAACACTGCCGTTGTCTCTCCTATATACTATGTTATGTTCACAACACTGACAATTGTTGCCAGTGTTATCATGTTTAAGGTATTAGCATCTAGCTTTTTTTCTTTTGTTGCTTTGCATTGAGCTTGTTACTAGAGAATGATGAGCACAATTAGAGTTAATCTGCTTCTTGGGAATTTATCCCAAAGAGTACACCTTAGAATCACGGATAGTCACAAAATAGCATGACCTTGGAACGAAGCTAGAAATTTCGGTACTGGTGTTCAAGAATAAATATATTATGTAAAAAAATATTATTTTATTTATATACACAGTTTAGAATGTTCTAGCAAAAGGTCCCCACTAGTGGGATTATACTGAGTTGTTGTTGTCGTAGCAAAAGGTGTTCAACTGACCACCCTTCGCTAAGGCAACTCCCCCCCGCCCGCCGCTTGGAAATAAAACCAACAACTACAACGACTATGCCTCAATCCCAATCAACTTTCTGCTATATGAATCATCAGTGACCATATCGCTCCATATAAGCTCATCTCAGTCCAATATTATACATGACTTGGAAATACCAACTGCCAAAAAATTCTATGATGTTAGGGATGTCAAAAACATTTCTACACATGGGCAATTTGGAACATGATTAGTTGTCCGAAACTTTGATGTCATACTTATCGACCTATTTATACTAAATTATGTAGGACTGGGATGGCCAGAATGTTGGGAGCATTATATCCGGAATATGCGGTTTTATCGTTGTGCTCTCCGGAACCATCTTGTTGCATGTTACCAAAGATATGGAGAGAAGTTCATCTTTCAGAGGTTCATTATTCTTTACACTACAATCTTTATGAAACACTGATTTTCATTCCCAAATACTTTATATCATAAATGCTCTAGCTCTAAAAGTAATATCAAAATGCAGGTACTAGTTACACACCTCTATCCCCGACATTATCAACCCGACTATGTAATACAAATGGTGAATCACTTAAGCATGAAGAAGAAGGTGGATCGTCTTCTGAGGAAGCCAATTCTAGAAGACAGGAACTCCAGGTTTAATATGACTGATATTCTTTTAGAAGGTGAAGCATGCAATCCATAGCAAACGTCGAAAGCTGCATCATGTCAATTTCCTCTTCTATTGCATCTGATTTATTAGCAGCAAGGTAAGGATTTCGCAGGATCTTAAAGAAAGAGATCATCACGTGGAAGCTTTCGCTGTGCTTTCGCTGCAGAACGAAAACCAAAGAATTTGTTTATAGTTATAGCAGTTTCAAATATTGGTTTAGTGTACATCGTTAAGCATCACAGTTGTAGTCGCGGTGAATTGCAAAATATCTATAATAGCAGAGCTGAATGATGAAAGGTTGAATATTAGGAGTGATTTAATTCTTTTTGCTTTTGCTCTTTTCTCTGTTCTTATTTTTGCTGGAACGTATTTTGTATGAATAGCATTTGTTTTGAAGTATTAGGTAAAGTCTCTGTTTATGTTTCATTCTTTAATGAACTTGAAAGCAAGAGATGTTTGATTGACTTCAATAACACTGCACCTTCTTTTCAAGCGATTTTTCGCTTACTGAAGGGTGTTCAAAATGTTCACTTACTTTAATTCAATAAGGGCGTTCAAATTTTGAAAGGGCATTTGTATTTATACTCGCTTTGCAAAAAAAATTGTAATCGTACCCACTTTTCGCGTAACTTCAAGCATACGGGCCTAAAGTAGCAAAATATTTTGCCTGAAGTGGAGCAAAACTTCATATATTTTTGCATGAAATTCGGCCTGATTTGCAAAGGCAATCACGCAAACTTCAGTTCATAGTGCAAATGGCAAACTTTAGTTCAATAAAACATGTGTTGGCTGAAGTTTTTGTTTGTAATTGTTGAACTTTAGCATTCTAGTAGTTGAAGTTTTGTTTGTAATTGCTTAACTTAAGCATTCTAATAGCTGAAACTTTGTTCCGTATTTGCTAAACTTCAGCATGTTTTAGCTGAAGCTTTGTTCTGTATTTGCTGAACTTCAGCATGTTTTAGCTGAAGCTTTGTTCTGTTTCTGATGAACTTCAGGGCTGAAGTTTGTTTTGTATTTGCTAAACTTCAGCATTCTAGGAGCTGAAATTTTTGTTTATATTTGCTGAAATGCCGAAGTTCTAAAACAACAATGAATTTAAAATAGACCATGATTAGCAGCGATTGATGCTGTTCATTTCAAAGATTGAAGAATGAAAAATATTTTCAACATGAAAACAAGTTACTACAGATAAATTAGAACCAAAAAATAATGTGCTTGTAAAGCTAAAATATCTAAGAGGTTAAATTATTGTGAATAAGACCAAACTGAACATAATGGGACAAGTAGATATATCTGAATCATCAGGCTAGAACGCATAACACTATCTCAATCTTCAGCATTCAGAAAATGAAGGAGGAGTTGAAGTTGTTTAAACAGTGGATACAAGTTAAACTTTTTTAAAAAGGTGGATATAGGTTAAATGGGGGCGATCAAATAGGGCGCCCCGTGCAAATTTTACAATTTTGAACCCCTTTGCCAGTAAGGGGGGGGGGGGGGAATTTGCATCTATACCCGTTTTTTGGGTCACGTTTTAACTTATACCCGCTTTGCAAAAAAAATTACAAGCGTACTCACTTTTCGCGTAAACTTCAGGCATATGCGCCTAAAGTAGCAAAGGCTGCAAACTTCAGCATTCTAGTAGACGGCTAAACGTAAGCATTCTACTAGCTGAAGTTTTGTTCTTTATTTGTTGAACTTCAGCATGTTTTAGCTGAAGTATTGTCCTGCATTTAATAGTTTTGTCGTAAAGCTTTTTCAAAAACTTCAGCAGAAGATGCTGAAGTTATTTAGTTCATTTGTAAAAACTTCAGCACTAAATAAGTTGAAGTTTTGTCTTGGATTCATTAGGTTTGTCATAAAACTTTTTCAAAAAAGTTGAGCAGAAGATGCTGAAGTTATTTAGTTCATTTGTAAAAACTTCAGCACTAAATAAGTTGAAGTTTTGTCTTGGATTCATTAGTTTTGTCATAAAACTTTTTCAAAAAAGTTGAGCAGAAGATGCTGAAGTTATTTAGTTCATTTGTAAAAACTTTAGCAGTAAATAAGCTGAAGTTTTATTATCAAGTGTCATATTAATCCAAACTCCTTAAACATACGATTAAACACTAGAAGAAGAAAGGAGCGCATAGGTAGTAGGAAGAAGGAGGGTCCTGAAGTTGTAAAAATTAGAGTATAGGTTAAATAATTTTAAAAATATGGGTATAGGTTAAATGGGGGCGACCAAATAGGATGTCCCGTGCAATTTTTACGCTAGTGGGTCATAAAAGAGTGTTTAAAGTCTATTTTTTTTTATCAAATAACAAGTACTGATACTTTATTACAGTATAATTTTTGTGCGAAGGGTGTTTAGTTTTACCAACCTTGTTCACACATAGCTTCACCCCGCTTTACACGGTCAGTGTATATAAGCAGTTTTTTACCTCTTTGACTAATAGATTCTTCAGTAACTCAGCCTTGACTTTCATTTATCATCTTGATCTCTATTTAAATTCTAATTTTTTATCTTAGTTTTTCCCAACCACTCAGAAAAGGTTAAGATCTCTTTTATTAAACTCATGTTTTCATTTTAGTAAACAAAACATTGAGACTCATCTATTTTACCTAATTACACTTTGAACTGTTTCACTGACCTCATTATCACACAAAACCACTCAAAAATTATATTTTTTGTCTTCAATTATTTCACTTTGCGCGGTTAACCATGATTTTCTGAATTAATTGATTTTTGTAAAATCTTCATGCAAAATATATTTATTTATTTATGGGTTCTCCAAACAAGAGGGGAAATGTTAAAAGCAGACAACGGCGAAGAGTTAGAAAAAAATTGTTGAAAAGTGAAAAAAGACTGAACGACTCTGCTGGGGATCGAACCCAGAATCTCTGGTTTCGTAGACCAGCGCCTTATCCATTGGGCCACAGAGTCTTGTACGTGTAATTGCTTGACTTAAATATTATTTATAAAAAGACACGACTCAACTGCCAATAAATATCTTGATTGACCTTGCTATCCATAGATCGATTACTCTCCTTTGAAGGTAAAACATGTTTGAAGGTAAGTCATAGTATTCGGGATCGCACATCGGAAGCGAAGCTTTTTGGAACTCCAGAAAAACTCACAGCCGCTACAGTCTCTGCCACAGCCTCTGCCCTTCGGGTTAGTACTGTGTGCGAAGTTTCAAAGTCTATTATGGAAGCAAATTACTTCTCGTTTTTCCCACGTAAAAGTTGGTAGAAACACATTTTGCACCTTATATGTATCATGTTTTAACTTGCATCCTTTTGTTTTACAATTTTCTCCCTAATGTAAGCAACATTTCTTGATTTCACTATATCTTTTCACTTTTTTCTAATTTGCTACCAAATGTATCACTACGTTTTATTTTGCCCCTTATCCTTTTTAATGAATTATAAAAACACTTCATTTAAAGGGACTACTAATAGCAACTACCAGAAATTATAGCATAATAACACAATTCTTTCAATGACTTCTAGAATGAGAATTATGTTAAAATTTCAGTGTTTAACAGGATTGCTGTAACGATGAAGGCAGAACTGTAAATTTTGATGAATTTCTGCTAAAGTTTGAATTTTTAATAAGAATTTGGAGAACCAAAAAAGGTTTTCACATGTGCATTTGATTAGAATAGAGAAAGTTGATTAAGTTATTAGGATGAAGGAGAAGAAGACCAACGAACGCAGGGAAGAAAAATGAGTTGGAAAGAGAAGAGTATAGAGGGCAGCCCGGTGTGCTAAGCTTCCGCTATGCACGGGGTCCCGAGAATGACCGGGCTGCAAGGGTCTATCGTCCGCAGCCTTACCCTGCAAGAGGTTGTTTCCACGACTCGAACTCATGACCCCTGATCACATGACAACAACTTTACCGGTTACACCAAGGCTTCCTTTCGAAAGACAGTATAGAGATGAAGATATATTGTTCTTGTACAATATTCCATTGTGCAAGAAAATAATGATACTTTTCTCTATGTAGACAATGGCAGATCCAACCATAAGTCTACGAACTCCAGAAAGGCAGAAACCCAGTCCTTTGAAGTCCTTACATGTGTGAGTGTAAAAAACAAGTGTCGATGGAGTTAGAGATACATTTGAGACTCATTCTCTCAACCTGGAATCCATGGCGTCTAAATTTCTGAATCCACTACTGTATGTAAATAGCATGTCCTAGCCAGTTATGAACAAGTTAAGAGTTCGGCGAAACCTTCACGATTTGAAAACACAAAGAAACCAGAATATCAGAGGGAGAAAGGAAACCAACTCTTGTTGTATAGAAATAGCAACATAGATCATTTCTGCAGAATTTAGACGAACATAGACAAGTCATCATTATTACAAAAATAAACTAGACCATCAAACAAAACTACCTACATCCTTGCTTCAGTTGCAGCTGTCAGTGTTTCTATATAGAAAGAGAAGTTTCAAAACCTCAAATGTATACATAGAGCAAAGTGCGTTATACACGTTAGTGGTTACCGATGGGTCATTTCTTGCGGGACAAAGCAGCTACAATCCCACCAGCCAGGATACCAACTGCAGTAACAGCAGTAGCAGCAATGCCAATGCCAATAACTCCATCTGCTAGGACAAAGCAAAATGAGTAACCCCTAAACTCTTCCTATAACCAGAAAGAGATTCTGATAAATAATTTAAGACATATATTCTGTTTGCTACCTTTTGTGATTTTGTCTTCAATTGTTTGTTTGAGTGTCAAAGCCTGTCTCCAATCAGGTGCAATCTACAGATTCAAACAGCTACAAATTAAGACTGTTGAAAAACAGACGTTGAAAGAACTGAAAGACTAATAGAACTCAAGCTTAGTTCAAGTATGCAATTCCTAAATTTCATAAATCAAGCTGCCAAAAACTTCATTGTCCAAAACATACTTATAGAGAAAACATCATAGCCTGGAAACAAATATCTCAAGTTTTTAATGTCAATGTGAAGAGATAATATCCCAGCAAAGATTGAAAGACAAAGACCAAACCTCCAAACAACGCTCAACAAGCTGTCTGCTTCTTGCATAGTCCCCACTTCTGTAGTAGCCAACAGCCAGAAGATAAATCTTTTCCCTCATTTGCAGGGGACTGTTACTGCCACCCAGAGAAGCTGCAAATGACAAAATAAGTAGAACATCTTCCAAATAGCCAGGTAGGAACTATATTTCAAAGGAAGGAAGCTGGTTAAAAGAGAAGTTACAACAATAAATTGCAACGCAAAAGGAGAAGATAGGAGGAGGGAGAGGAGTACAAAGCTAAAACGATTAAGAGCTAGGGAAAAGACAAATTTATAAGCCAAAGCATGGATTCCAAGGGGGCATGAAAAGCAAGAACATGCCAGAGTCGAGAATGAAAAGGGGGCATGGATTCCAAAGCAAGAGGATTAAAGATCTCACCTTCAAGCATTGCTATTCCACGTTGCACATCTTCTGGCCGTTTTGAGTGAACAAGAGCCCATGACAGACGCATGATGCATTCACTTTTGAGTTCATCAGAGGAACCTTTTTCCGTCTCAGCAACTTCACGTTCACAACCCTGTACAGTGTACGCAGATTGCCCTTGTGAGAGACTCAGATACTCTCAATATTACCCTGATCAAGTCTCGCTAGCAAATGCACATGCAAATGCAAATCAATTATAAATTTACACATTATTCTCTTAGACCAAGCAAGTCTCTTTCAGCAAGATATACAGAGAGAGTTTTCAAACTTTCTGGAAGACGCGTTAACCAACATCTTCCAAATATTTGTTGGCAAATGATTGCCTAAGATGCTATCTACTATGCTATCCTTCAAACATACTCTCCCCACAACGAATTTCTGCTTCGAATGTGTAATGATTATTCAAGGAAAACACACAAAATCGACGCACGATCATCCAGACTCCAGAGAGCCAAGTGAGCAGACCGACCTAAACTTTTTTGTTCTGTTGTCTTGAGTGGAATGGTTTGTGGGCATCAGATATGCTTTAAGTGCCTCTGATTTGAGTTCAGAAATCACTTGAGAGTCATATCTCATATCTGAACTCCAATAGAGTTAAAAATGGTACTGTCTTTCAACAAAGTAAGCAGCACCAGTCCGATATACATCATATAAATAGTTTGTAATAAAGTTGCCATGACAGCTTACTCATTTTAGCCCTGATTCCTGGAAGCTTTTCATCTCTCGGGTGATTGTGTTTCTCTAACATATATTTCTTTCTTGCTTAATGCTACTGATTTATGTTACCTTCTGGAAATGAGATCAAGACCTCGAAAGACAACTATTGGAGGTAAAACAAAGGACTGGGGAAGCTAAAATTGGTAAATCACTTGCTAAGGCCAATTATGTTGCACTTATAATGTAAATGTTCTCCAGATCGTCGCTCTATATAAATCAAACCCATTGCAAACATATTCTCAGTGTTCGGAAAAAATAAAAAATAAAAAGCAAAGTTCATTTTGAGCTCTTATTTTGGATTGATTTGAGAACCACTTGAAAGCGTGCCTTCCAAAATCTTAAACCGAAACTTATAATTTTGAAATCTCCTCTTTATCCAGATTTCTTTGTTCAAACCATCCCTAACCATTTTTATTCCCCCCACTCCCACCCACCCCACCCCAAAAAAATCACACGCACACACACCCGGCCTTCAGCTAAAGAATCCCTTAGCATGAACCTAAACAGCCTACTCCACAATTTGCCGCAAAACCCATCTGAGTTAGCTCTTTCCTTCTCAACTTCAAAATAAAGAAACAACAAACAAACAAACTACAATTATGCCTCAGTTCCAACCAAATTTGGAGTCTAAGTATATGAATCCTCACTGACCATGTTACCATGTTACACCATTTAAACTCATCTCATCCCAATATTATGCAAATAGACATAAAAATTAATATAAGTTCTCTATATTTCCGAACTTATAAATCTCTGAAAGGCTAAATCATTTCCTTAATAGCAAGGACCTACAGTAAAAGTGCTAACATCTAAAACATATTCTCAACTAATAGGTATCGCTATGCTCAATCTTTCACTAAGTTGCAAATACCTAGAGATTACAGGATAAACACCAAAATATACAAAATTCAAATAATAAAACAGATGTATAGATAAAATAGCAATTTACAGATAAACCCATCAAAGGTTTATAAATCAAATTGCAAAATTATTGGTAAATAAGGCTCTTACAGTGACAATATCGGAATCGCACCAAGGAATCTGATCTCCGCCGCTGAAGAAATTTCCGACCGATTCGATGAATTTCCCGACCTTCGCTTCCATGTTTCTCTAGCTTGTACGTTATGCTGCTGGTATTGTACGTAGTGGGGTTTAAGTAGATATGTGTAAGCAAAGAGGGACTTTTCTGAAGTAAAAGAAATACAACTTGAGAGTATAAAGTGAATTGCTTTTTGACTCACTTTGATGGTTGAAAATTAGCGTCTGCGCCCATAGAGTTTTAAAAATTGAACTTAGATACTAAACTTTCCATTGTTCTTAAATAGTCACTTCCTTCATTTTTGATTGTCATGTTTTCCTTTTCAATAGTTAATTTTAAAAAATCTTTCAAGGATCAATTTAATATTTAAAAATTTAAAAATTATATAAAAAGTACTACAAACTACGATTCTTCTCATGCCAATACATTAAAAAGTTACATTTTTAAAATATTAATCAAAGCTCACATAGTTTGAATTTCGAGAAACAAGATATGACAATAAATTTGAAAAAAACGGAGTATAAATGTATGTCATGCTGATTTTCGATTTTTAGTTTGTTCCCAAATGATCCTCAGATATTCACTTTCGTCTTTAAGTGGACCTCAAAATGGTTGTTGTTGGATGGGTATTAGTCGCTTCGGTTCGCATTTAAATGTTATCGATTCGGCGATTCGGCAATATCAATTATCAGTTTATAAATATTGGATATCAATTGATCGGTTCGATCATAACTATTCAATTATTGATTTAATCGATAAGACGAAGTAATGACTTAATGATCAAAGAGATAACATAATTTTTTAAATCAGGAGCTTTATATGTTTAGAAGATGGATATAAGTAATGCCTTAACCGATCAACTATAGAGGTTGCTAGATGGCATTACTTGATAGTGACGAGTGTCTGGTGTATATAAAATTTAAACTCGTACTCTATCAAATTATAGTACAGAAAAATATCGAACCAATAGAGATTGGTTTATCTATTCTACAGATGTTTCTTATTTTAATTACTATTTTGAGAAAATCAAGAAGAGTTGAGTTGTGAATAACTAACTAAAAATGCATGAATAGAGCAATAGAAAATATTTTATTTTTCACAAATATAATAAAAAGATGTTGGGATCATAACTTCACTTAATATTATTATATGATAGAAAAAATAATTTGTTACGCTCCATAGTATTATATTACGACGATGTTACACCATGTAGTATTGTACGTGAAATGGTCGTAAGATAATTGACATCAGTTCAAGGATAAGATTATTTGGAGATTATAAGTATTATGCTATTGCAAATAAGTGATAAGTAAATTTGTGAAGGTGAGAGGGTAAGCGAATCGAATAAAATGAGTTTCGTCGAAGTTCAACAATTTGGGACAAAATACGGTCCGAGCTATAATACCCGGTATTTATGGACTAGTGTCATACAAGGTACCACATGACCATGGTAGTGAGGTGTAAAAAGTATGGTAAAAGTGAGTAGTATTTTAAGTAATTTGAGATAATTCTTAATTATGTGGGTAATTGATTAATGAGAGATCAACAAGCTGATTAAGGAATTGTGAATAATTAACTAAGGTCTTTGGATGAGCTTAAGGTGTCCCAAATGTGGCAGCAAATTATGTATAAATTAAAGCTCAAATTAGTGAATCTTAAGCATATGATAAGGTGGCACATTTTGGAAGATTCTTTTGTGACTTAGTCATCACAAGTGGGGCCCACTCTATTTGATAAAAGAAGTCATCTTCCTACATTAAAATAAAGAGAAATAACAAGGTTTACTTAGTAATGGATGATGGAATTCTCTGAAGGGATTCTTATGAACCCCTACAAGGTCCAATGTGAAATGCTAATTCAAAAAAAGGATGGTACAATCTTTCTCAAGAATATCATACGAATTTTTCCCTACTTCAATCCGCCATTACGTGTTTTCGCAAAGGAGAATCGATTCAGGTATGTTAAGACTATCCCTTCTTTCTTTTTGGCATGATCCATACGATACAAACGAAACGAGCAAATGCACAACTTCCATAAATGACTCTATTCATAGAAATGCTAGAGATGCTTATGTTCTTGATTCCTCATGTGTTCTATTATTCTACCATCTGTTCATGGGTCTCAGAAAATACATAAGTTGGTAAAGTCTATTTCATGATATTAATCAAAGACATAAAGGTCTTATGACATACCGAGAAATTTTATTGACGTACTTCTCATGCATTGCATTCATTTACATTGACCCATGACCAAATGGCGTTGTATACGCGTATATACGTATATTATATATATATA
>ML371913.1:0-12134 GCA_005239525.1 Nicotiana knightiana | reverse complement strand
CCCAGGATGGTATTATGCACTTAGCGTGCTTATGATCGATATTCAGTAATTTTTGTAATAGTGGGCGATTCAGCTCTGTGTATATTTCCTTATATGAGTTTTATGATGGGATCGGGTGGCACGCCGCCACGGGTATGTTATTTGGATCGGGTTGCACGCCGCAACAGTGTGATGATGAGAATGGTTAATATATTTATTTTTCTTATGTTTTATTTCCTATTTTCTGAGAAAAGTTCATATTAGTTGTGTGAGTTGAATAGTCCCTTCCCGAGTCATTTCTTATTTATCATGTTCGAGTTATGGCCTATTGGCGCAATGTGGTATCATATGAGGCTNCTATTGGCGCGATGTGGTATCATGTGAGGTTGTTGGTCATGTTTGGGGTGATTTGTTGTCTGAGCAGTTCATACTGGGTGAGACGAGATTATCGGATCAGGGATCAGTGCGATAAGGTTATGTGAAGTGTATATTAAAGAACAAATACCATTATTCAGGTTCATAATGAAGTGATGATTCTAGTCAAGATGAGGTATTCAAGGATTTGTTAACTCTGCAGTTGGGTATGAATTTCTGCACATTTCCTCCGTTGTGGTGGTATCGTCATCATTATAGCAGGATGTCTATATATTTATTATGAGGTGCATTAGGAGCACCAGATTCGTGAAATTTTGGTTGTTAAGGTTCAGGGAGTGTCATTGTGGTCAGATGATGAGTTATGCGGTGCATGGTGCTAATTCAGCAAAGGTATGCAGTCATGATCTGGTATATCGTGTGGTAGTTGATATGTTGTTTATATGTTGGAAGTAGGCCTGGCAGAAAATTTCAAGTGTTGGAACTAGGTTCTGAGCTTATTATATGGATAAAAGAAGAATCTTCAAGTTTGATTAAGCTAATGTACTCAGTTGGGTTGTGGTAGTGCGGCTAGGTGCTCGAGGTGTTAAATAGTGATTTCAGATAACTCCAGAGCAGTTCTTGGCACGTTCGAGGACGAACGTCGGTTTAAGTGGGGGAGAATGTAACGACCCGACCGGTCGTTTTGGTTCTAGCGCGTCGTTCAACGGTTTGAAGTCGTGAGCAGCTCCATTTCAGGTATTATGACTTGTAGGTGTGGTCCGAATTGAATTTCGGGAAGTTTAGAGTTGCTTTGGAAAGAACATTCTCATTTCAGAAACCTTAAGTTGGAAGAATCAACTAAGATTGGGATTTTGAGTAAACGACCTCCGAATCAGGATTTGAAAGTTCCTGCGGGTTTGTATGATGATTTCGGACTTGGGCGTATGTCCGGATCGGGTTTTGGATAACCATGAGCGTTTCGATGCATATTGAGGAAGTCAACATTTTTTGAAGAAATTTCCTAAGTTTGGCTTCAAGCGCATTTCAGCGATATTGATGTCCATTTGGGATTCCGAGTCTAGGAATAGCTTTGTATGGTGATTCTGGAGTTGGGAGTGCGATCGGAAGTGAATTCGGATGCCCGGAGGTCATTTTGGAGTCATTTGACTAAAGATAGAAATTTGAAGGTTTTTGAGTAATGCGACCGGAAGTGGAAATTTTGATATTGGGGCCGGAATGCGATTCCGGAAGTTGGAGCAGGTCCGTAAAGTCGAATATGACTTGTGTGAAAATTTGAGGTCAATCAGACATGATTTGATAGGTTTGCGATTCGTGATTTCGACGTTGTTTGATGTGATTTCGAGGCTCGACTAAGTTCGAATGAGGTATTGGGTCTGGCTGGTAGTTTTGGTTGATGTCTCGGGGGCCTCGGGCGTGTTTCGGATGCTCAACGGGTCGATTTTTGCCTTGAGAGGGTTGCTAGTTTTCTGGTGTGAGTGCAACAGCTATTTACTCTTTACGATCGCGTGAGTGGTTGTGCGATCGCATAGAAGGATTTGGAGGCTGCTTGAATTTGGCATGTGCGATCGTGGGTAGTTGTTTGTGATCGCATAGAAGGATTTGTGAGGGCTGCTGGATTTGTCCTATGCGAACGCAGGGTCTGGTTTGCGAACACATAGAGGAAAAGGGAGTGGGGGCCTAGGGGCCCTTTGTCCTATGCGAACGCGGGTAGGGGACCGCGGTCGCGGAGTGTTGGCTCCAGGAAGCTCTGCGAACGCACTCATGGGCATGCGAACGCAGAGAGTAGCTGGTCATGGGCAGGCAGTTTATAAACGAAATTTGTGGCCATTTCTTCATTTCTTCCTTGCTTTGGTCGATTTTGGAGGAGCTTCAAGAGAGGATTTCTTCATGCAATGTCTAGGTAAATAAATTCCTCCCGTTTTTAGGTTAATACAAGATTATATGCATGGATTAGGCATGGAAATTTGGAAAAATCTTAAAGAAACCTAGAAAATGGAAATTGGATTTTTAGGCACGAATTGAGCATGAATATTTGAGTTAGTAACGCTATGGGTAGAATATATATTCGAGAAATTTTGGATTCCGAGCACGTGGGCCCGAGGGAATTTTGGTCATTTCACCGAGCGGAGTTGGGGCATTATATAATTTGGAATTGTTGCAAATATTAGAGTATTTTCATTGGTTTGTCGTTGTTTGGATAGTTTCGGAGCGTTGTGCAACGATTTGAGTCGTCGGAAGGGCTTGGAAGCCGGTTATAGAATTTCGGAGCGAGGTAAGTCTTCTTTCTAACTTTGTGAAGGGGAATTGTCCCCCTAGGTGAACTAATTAAGTATGTATTACTATCTACGGGGGATACGTACGCACGAGTTGACTAGAGTCCGTGCGTAGCTACTATTATTCCATGTCCGGGTAGCTTAGGACCCACTAGCATGCCTTACCTGTTGTACCTATGATCTTGTCTACAATATTAGACTGCTTATATAATCGAAATTGTAATTGAATGAATAAAGAAGATTAGAGTTTATTTTCTTAAGCATCTAAAAAGAGAATTTGATTTCCTTCGCGGACAATTGTATTTCCGGATAAGGTTGTATTATTAAACATTATAAGAACTTGGCAAGTGAATTTTGAAAAACGATTTAAATACTATTTTGTGGTTTTTAAAAGAGAAATCAGTCATTTACTTGAGTATTTGTGTTCCCGACGTATTCGGGGTGGATTGTTGATTGTGCATGTCTGCATGTGACCGCTTCGCAATTTACATTCCGCGAGCGGAGTGTTATTTCTATCACTCTCATGGGAGCGGGCCGTACGCCATGTCGAGATTGAAAGAAATATTACGGTTCGGGTCGTGCGACCCTCGGCAGTGCACAAAGATTATTATTATGATGGCTTAGGCCGGTTGTCCTTATCCCATATCCGCATGCTAAATTGTTAAATGTTTTTCATGATTTTGATGTGATAAGATATTTGAGGGAAAATAAAGAAGAAATTGTGGATTTATGATATTTGGGGGAAACCAAAGAGGAAATTTTTTATTTAAGATATTTTGGAAAATAATGAGAAAGTGGTAACTGTTTGTTTATTTCCAGTATTTACTTGGATTTTAGTGCCTTATATATATGTTGTTTTAACCTTTACATGCCTATCGTGTTCATCTTATACTGTTAATTAATTTGTTGGTCCTTAGTGAGTGTCTAATTCAACCTCTCGTCACTACCTCTTTGAGGTTAGGCGGGCGACTTACTGAGTACACGTTATTTTTGTACTCATGCTGCACTTGCTGTTCATTTTATTGCACATGTACTTTCATAGCAATGAGGATTCGGAGATTTAGGTGAACTGCATCATCCGGAGGTGATCCGCAGCTGACAGAGTATCCCTTGTACTGTATTTATTTTCATTTTTAAATTCCTTGTCCAACTTGAATTTCAGACAAGCTTTGTAATGATTGTATAAATTATTAGAAATTGCTCATGTACTTGTGACACCGGGTTCTGGGATGTATTCGGATATATTTTCCAAAGTGTAATATTTAACTATTATTTTGCTTGACATATTTTATTTAGTTAATATCTAATAAAGTGACAGGAAATGCTTTTGCATAAATGTTAAAACAGGAAAATTATTTCAATTAATTAATGATTGGCTTGCCTGACAATGATGTTTGACGCCATCACGACCTTAGGGATTTTGGGTCATGACATTAATATTCTGCCAGCATGCATATATAATATATTCCAATGTATTCAATGTATTTAATTGTATGTCTTTGTATTTTATATATACAAATAGGTTAGTATTCAATATAAATTTGTTTGAAATCCTTGTGTATACATGTATAAATTTGCCATATATATTATAATTAATACGTTTGTTCTTTGATATATAAATGATATGTTTTTATATACTTTAAACTAATAGGTTTATGTTTAAATGTAGGTGGTGCCTTCGACCGAATACTTGCATACAGTGAACGATGTAGGAAGGCAGTACACCATGTGCCTCTTGGAGAGAAAATGCAGTTGTGGGCGGTTCCAAGTTGGCGAATTACCAGCCCACGCGTTTGGGCTGTCTTGAAGAGCAAGTTTCTAATGCCGGAAGATTATTGCTCTGACTATTACAAACCAAAGTATGTTGTAATGACATATGAGGTGCCCGTGTATCCGCTACCGGACCGAAATGAATGGAATATACCAGCACATATATCAGATGAAGTTGTCTTACCACCCAAATGGAAAAGACCTCCTGGAAGACCAAAGAAGAAGCACAACAGGCCGTTCAGTGAATTGCTGCAGAAGAAAAATCAACATTCGGGTAGCATATGTGGGCAGGAAGGACATAATAAGCGTACTTGTATAAATACTCCACGTAGGAATTAGTTCACATTCTGGCTTGTATTAGCGATATAACTATTTGCCATAGCTTCCGGTGGCATTTTGAAATGATACATTCTGTTTATTTTTTTTTGCGAATATATTCTGGATATAATTAGGTGGTGTATTAAATGTAAATACATAATTTAAATACGACTATTTATGTTAATTCTTGTGATTAGAATACAGATGAATACAAATAGAATACATAGTTGGTATATGATCTATGAATAATAAATATTTGTATTAGAATACAACCTGTTGAATACACCTGAATACACATGAATACAATCTGTTAGATATATACAATATGAGTGTATTGTAAAAAGATGTCATATTTCATTCACCATCCACTGATTCTTTTTTTTATTACATATAAATATAACTAAAAACAAAACAAAGCTTTGGATCATGGATTGTATATGATTTCAATATATTAAAATACATGTATTCAAATACCAATGAATACCTATTAATACAATCTGTTATATACATACGATATAAGTGTATTGTATAAAGGTCGTATAGAGTCATAATATACGTAAATAAATATAAAAAAATATGTGAAGACAACCTGTAAAATACATCTGAATACAACATGTGGAATGCAATATGTTGAATACAGATAAATAGAATGTGTATTCAAATACATCTGAATACAACCTGTTGAATAAATATGAATACAATCTGTTAGATACATACGATATGAGTATATTGTAAAAAGATGTCATATTTCATTCACCATCCATTGATTCTTTTTTTTTATTACATATAAATATAACTAAAAACAAAATGATGCTTTGGATCACGGATTGTATATGATTTCTATATATTACAATTCATGTATTCAAATACCACTGAATACATATTAATACATCTGTTATATACATACGATATGAGTGTATTGTATAAAAGTCTTATAGACTCCTAATATATGTAAATCAATATAAAAATACAACCTGTAAAATACATATGAATAAAACCTATGGAATGCAATATGTTGAATACAGATCAATAGAATGTGTATTCGAATACATCTGAATACAACCTGTTGAATACACATAAATAAAATATGTTAGATACATACAAACACAACATGTTCATCACAGTTGAATTAAGATGCACAAAAATATTGAATAAATCGACTGAATCCTTTAAATGAACATATATAAACACTGTTGATACAGTGAATAGAATGAAAACATACTAATTTTCTTAACTAAACACCATTTTACCAAAATACTATCCAAAAATACAATATTAACAAAAATACTACCATCCAAAACCACATTCACCTAAAACTACTCTTTATCTTAACTGAAGTATCTGAATCCTTGATTTTCCTAACAAACTTTGAGGGTTCTTAGCTCTTGCTTATGGAATCGGCATCTATCTTCCGCATAGCATAGTCCCAAAGGAGGACACCATATCTTTGACGGAGTAAATGGGCATCAAATTTTGTTTGTGAAACCAAACCAAAAGTGCTCAGAAATTCTGCGTATGCCGCAACATGCAAC
The DNA here is from genome assembly GCA_005239525.1 of Nicotiana knightiana. Lineage (NCBI taxonomy): Eukaryota > Viridiplantae > Streptophyta > Magnoliopsida > Solanales > Solanaceae > Nicotiana > Nicotiana knightiana. Next base: position 5,887 of record ML371913.1, on the reverse strand, counting down.
CCACAGCCCCTGAAAAAATATACTAAAACAATTAAAAACAATTCATATTATTAGAGCTATAAATGATGCAAGGAAGAGGATTGGTGTCATACATGCTCCCAGATTTTTGTTGAGGCAAATTTGAAATGAAAACAACATCAAAGGGATAAGTTTGTGCCTTACTGTATGTTGAGTCATGATACTAATCTATGCCTTTCTTATCTCTATAAAAATCACTGATCGATAGATACAGAGGTACAAGCTTAGCTAGCTTATCTATCTCAGAAGCCACATAGGCATCATGACCTGCTGATTTGTATGAGTCATATACTTTATACATCTTTCCTTTAATGAGATAACTTCCAATATCCAATGAAGTTTGTCCTTCAAGTTGACTGGTATCAAGACATTGTCAACAGTATGCCACGGTACATTAGCTAATAATTTGTAGCCCCTTATGTACTCACAAACCACATCCTCTTCTTTGACTAAATTTGCATTACTATCCGTATCAGCATACCTATCAAATATTTCAGCGATTCTTGTCTTGAAAATACAATCAACAGTTGGTTATTTGGTTGTACTTGCCCTTCTTTCTCAAGTAGTAAAATATGACATCAATATGCTTGTAACGACCCGGTCGGTCGTTTTAAGAATTAGCACCGTGATCCTCTATTAGCCGCTTCTCCCATGTCTATTTATGTTATTGGAACTTGTCGGAGCGTTGAGTGATGAAGTCCGAGGTGATTTTGGACACATAGTCTATAAATATGAAATTTATCTTTAGAAATCTTGTTGTAGCTAGAGTTGTGTGAAGAAGGATCCGGAATGGAATTTTGTCGACTTCGTTGGCTCTGTTGGGTGATTTCAGGGTTAGGAGAGTGTTCAAAATATGTTTTCGAGGTCGACTGTGGATTTAGGCTTGAATTGGCGAAAGTTAGAATTTCGACGATTTCGGCCGATAGGTGAAATTTTGATATCAGACTCGGAATGGAATTCTGAAAGTGACAGCAGGTCCGTAATGTCATTTATGACCTGTGTGCAAAATTTGAGGTCATTCGGATGAGTTTAGACGTGTTTCGGCATCAGAAGTGAATTCTAGAAATTCCTAAGTAAGTATGCATAGTTGATGATTTTGATGTTATGAGATGTTGCTTTAAGGCTCGACCAAGTTTGAACAAGGTATTAGGGTCAGTTGGTAGGTTTGGCTAAGGTCCCGGGGGCCTCGGGGTTTACTTTGGATGCCCAACAGGTGAGTTTGAGACTTTGAGAGCAGCTAAACAATTCTGGTTCTGATGTCTCGCACCTGCAATGATATTTCCGCAGGTGCGGACATGCAGGTGCGAAGGGGGTGCCGCAGGTGCGACTACAAGTCGTTCAATGAATTTCCGCACATGCGATTGTGTTTTCGCAAGTGCGAAGGGGGTGCCGCAGGTGCGACCCCATGTCGTTCAATGAATTTTCGCACCTGTGATTAGGTTTCCGCAGGTGTGGTACCGCAGGTGCGACCCCAGTGTCGCACGTGCGAAACATCTGGGCTGGTTATACCAAAAATTTTCATAATTCCAAAATCGATTGTGAGCTCGGAACTTGGAGATTTTCAGTGGGTTTTGAAGAGGAGAATCATAGATAACGTTTTCTAACCTTAATACATTTGTATATCAATAATATCTATCATTTTCCTCAATCTAATCAATGAAATTGGATGAAAAACCATGAAAATGAGATGAAATTTCCCCAAGTAGAAATCTGAGGATTTTGTTGATTCTTGTTCGAGTGGGTTCATGGGCGAATGGGCGTTCGGGAAATATAAATTTTACCCGATTCTGAGACGTAGGCCCGGGGGACTTTGTGGGCGAATTTCCTAATTTCGCATATTAGCTTATAAATAATTAGCTATTTTCTTTTCCTTGAAGTGATATTTACACCATGCAATCGATTTGAATAGATTTGGGGCACCTGGAGTCAGATACTAGTGGCAAGAGCGTGGTATTGTGTTGATTAGCGCAGTCAAGGTTAGTGTCTTGCCTAATTCTGTGTTGGGGACTTCCCCTTAGGCATTTTTATACTGATTTTTTTACGTGGACTCCGTGTACGTGAGGCGACGAGTGCATACACGGGTCATTGTTGCTAAAACCTATTTTTACTTCCATGAAATCGCTTTTTTTCATTCATATATGACTGTTTCCTATCTCAATTGAGTAGATAGCTTATGAGTAAGCATGCCTACCTGTTCTTACTTGATTCCCCCTTATTTGCTACTAGTCGCATCATGCTTAGGTAGATTTACCCTATTCTTGCCTATTGTTTTTTCTTGGACTGTTTAATTAAGCCATAATTGGCATACTTATGCTTTGCATATTTAAATTGGGACTACGGACCGAGATCCGGGATCTTTCCCTTCATATTTAAATTGTGACTACGGACCGAGATCCGGGAGCTTTTCCCCTGTACTGAAATGCATATTTAAATTGGGACTACAGACGGAGATCTGGGAGATTTCCCCCTATACTGCACAACATATTTAAATTGGGTCTACGGACTGAGATCTGGGAGCTTTCCCCGTGTATTGCATTGCAAATTTACTTTTGAGATATATGATGTGCTAAGTCGAGGGCTCTCTTTCTATTATTAAATCTTTGCGATTTCATTAATTCTGTTTATCATTGCTTATCTATATTTCACTGTTTTAAATTGTATATTGACTTGTTTTACAAACTCAGTAGGGCCTCAACATGACCTCGTCCCTACTTGACTGGGGTTAGGCTTGGCACTTACGGAGTACCGAATGTGGAGTACTCACGCCCTTTCCTGCGCATGTTTTCCCCATGTACAGATCCAGGTAGCAACACCCAGTATTTGCTAGGAGTCATTCTAGCAGCAGCCAGGAGACCGCGAGGTAATTCTGCCGCGTCCGCAGAATCCCACGAGTCCCCTTCTACTCTAGTATAGGCATAGAAGACTTATGTATTTTTCCACTGTTTCATTGTATAGAGCTACATTTAGTACAGAGCTTGTGACTATGGTGACATTCCAAGTTTTGGGAAGTGAAAGTGTATATGCTGAGCAGCTATGTTATATCCACTTGAGTTCTTTTCTATCTTTATTTTATTGATTCTGTCATTTTTCGCAAATTTTAGGCTTACCTAGTCATAGAGACTAGGTACCGTCACGATACCTTTCGGAGGGCAAAATGGGTCGTGACAAGTTGGTATCAGAGCATCTAGGTTCATAGGAGTCACAAGTCACAAGCCGGTTTATTAGATTCTCGCGGATTGGTGCGGAGACGTCCGTATCTATCTTCGAGAGGCTATGTAGCTGTTAAGAACAATCAAATTCTTTGGAACTCCTTATCGTGCTAGTTGTTGTCATCAAATTCTTAAACTCTATTCTATTCTTGCTTGCAGATGGTTCGTACCCGTACCAGACGTACTCATGACCAGGCACCCGAGCCCCCAGTCAGAGCCACCAGAGGCAGGGGCCGGGGCAGAGGACGAGCACGCGGTGCAGCCCAAGCACCGGCTAGAGTAGAGGTAGAGGAGCCCCCAACAGCTGCAGTTGGAGGGGCACAGGAGGTTGCTACTGTTACTCCAGACCTCTAGGAGACATTGGCTCAGTTCTTGAGTGCCTTCAGTACTCTGTCTCAGGCGGGTCTACTCCCGATAGCTCCAGCTACATCCCAGGCCGCAGGAGGGACACAGACTTCGCAGCTCGTACTCCTGAGCAGAAGGTTCATATTGGGCAGGTTCCAGAGTATATTCCTATGCCCCCAGCAGCTCCAGCTCAACATGAGACTAGGATAGCTGTTCCTGAGGCAGAGCAGCTCCGACTTGAGAGGTACAAGAAGTACTACCCACTTGAGTTCAGCGGACTAGCTTCGGATGATGCCCTCGGTTTTCTTGAGGGGTGTCATCGCATTCTCCGGACTATGGGTACTATGGAGACGAGTGGGGTTTCTTTCACTGCTTTCCAGCTAAGGGGAGCAGCTTATCAGCGGTGGCGTGCTTTTGAGCTTAGTAGCCCGGACGAGGCAGCTTCACTTACTTGGGCTCTGTTTTCCGAGATGTTCTTACTTGAGTTTGTCCCTCAGAGCTTCAGGGATGCTTGGGGTGCGGAGTTTGAGCAGCTACGCCAGGGTGCCATGACTGTGTCAGAGTATGCAGTCTGTTTCAGTGATTTGGCTCGCCATGCACCAACTTTGGTTGTCATTGTCAGAGAGAGGGTTCGACGCTTTATTGAGGGACTCCACCCCAGTATTCGGACCAGCATGGCCAGAGAGCTAGAGACTGATATTACTTACTAGAAAGCCGTGATTATTGCCTAGAGGATTGAGACTCTGTTACCCCGGGATAGGGTGGAGAGAGAGGCCAAGAGGTCTCGAGAGACTGGTCATATTTCAGGAGCCCGTGCACCAGCAGCACACTATGGTAGGGGTTTTGTGAGTCGCGCTGTTCATTTAGCTCTCCCAGCAGCCAGCGATATTCCAGCTCCTCCTAGACCTCAGGAGCCTTATTATGCACCACCAGTATCTCATGTGCCCCCTGCTCGAGGTGCTATCACTGGCCAGTCCAGCAAGCCAGTTCAGAGTCATCAGCGGCTTCCACGTCCTCCGAGGAGTTGCTTGAGTGAGGTGACTCTCATCATATGATCAGATATTTCCCTAGAGCGAGGAGGGGCGCACCACCTCAAACTTATTAGGGTACACCCCCTCAGACTTATCAGGCTCTATGTTTTGCACCAGGTCCTCCAGCTATTCTTTCAGACAAAGCTGCTACCCCACCACCTCAGGTAGCTCGAGATGGAGGTCGGGGAGGTCGAGGTCGCCCTAGAGGGGGAGGCCAGGCCAGGTACTATGCTCTTTCGGTCTGGTCCAAGGCCATTGCTTCAGATTCAGTCATTACAGGTATCGTTCATGTTTGTCATAGGGATGCATCGATATTATTTGACCCAGGCTCTACATATTCATATGTGTCTTCCTATTTTGCTACACATCTGGGGATATGCCGGGATTCTTTGAGTTCCCCTGTTTATGTTTCTACTCCGGTGGGAGATTCTCTTATTGTGGGTTATGTATATCGGTCATGTTTTATTTCTATCTGTGGTTTTGAGACCAGAGCTGATTTACCACTACTCAGTATGGTAGATTTCGATGTTATATTAGGTATGGACTGACTGTCTCCCTATTATGCTATTCTTTATTGTCACGCCAAGACCGTGACGCTAGCTATGCCAGGATTTCCGAGGTTAGAGTGGAGAGGTTCCTTAGAGTATACTCTCCGCCGAGTCATTTCTTTACTTAAGGCTCAGCGAATGGTTGAAAAGGGGTGTGATGCATATTTGGCTTATGTGAGATATGTTAGTGCTGAGACCCCTACAGTTGAGTCAGTTACAGTTGATTTCGGCATTGACTTGTTGTCGGGAACTTTAGAAGGGATTCATCAGGCCCATTGTATCATTTTGGGCCGCTCCGGTATTATTGTGAAGAAAAATGATGGCTCGATACGTATGTGTATTGACTACCGACAGCTGAATAAGGTGACAGTGAAGAATAGGTACCCATTGACTCGCATTGATGATCTATTTAACCAGTTATAGGGTGCTAAGGTGTTCTCCAAGATTTATCTACGTTCTAATTATCATCAGTTGAAGATTCGGGAACCGCATATCCCGAAGACTGCCTTCAAGACCAGATATGGACACTATGAATTCCTTGTTATGTCATTTGGGCTGACCAATGCCCCAGCAACCTTTATGCACCTGATGCACAACATATTTCAGCCCTATCTTGATATATTTGTCATTGTGTTCATTGATGACATTTTGGTATATTCTAGGTCCCAGGAGTACCATGAGCAGCACTTGAGGACCGTGCTTCAGACATTGAGGGAGAAGAAGTTGTATGCCAAGT
>ML371910.1:0-37449 GCA_005239525.1 Nicotiana knightiana | reverse complement strand
GAGTATAGACGAAAGTCATAACCGAGGGTTTAGAGGTTGGATTAGAGATAACGATACCTCGGGTGCAATCTAAAGTGAACTGTAATACAATCTAGCTAGCGTAACTTGAGAGAGTGCGTCTAGTAAATTATCATAATTACTTGAGAGAGATTTATGGTATATAGAGTGTTCATGATTTATAGAGACAACTAATCAAACTATAAGAAGTATCCGAGAAAGAAGTTCACCAACGGGGGAAACCATAACCTTAGACCTTTATCATCATTGTTTACAACACATTGTTAGTAATTGCTAGTTATTATTATTGTCAGTATAATTAGTAAAACATCACCAATTTATATTAAAAAGTCTTCAGAGAATTGATTGAGTAAAAGTTGCGTATTCTAAAGACTTGATTGATACGTAAATTTCCTGTGGGATCGACTCTGGGCATAATACCCCGGATTATATTTGCAACGCCCGTTTAGTTTTTTATTTAGACATAGTTGAGCGTGATCAGCGCCTGATGCTAAAGACTTGAAATAAATTCCCTCGTTATCCAGGTGGGCGCCTGATGACTTAACTTGAAATGAATTCCCTCATTCTCCAGGTGGGCGCCTGATGCTAAAGACTTGAAATAAATTCCCTCGTTATCTAGGTGCGCGCCTGATGCTTAACTTGAAGTAAATTCTCTTTTTCTCCAGGTGGGCGCCTGCAATCACAACAAAACAGACAAAACAAAGAAAATTTCCTGCCCCAGTCNGGGGGGGGGGGGGGGGTCCTTAAAACTTAAATCAAATCCCATTATCCAGGAGGGTCCTGAGAATTTAAAACCTAAATCACATTATCCAGGAGGATCCTGAGATCTTGAAAACTAAATCCCATTATCCAGGAGGGTCCTGAAAACTTGAAAACTAAATCCCATTTTCCAGGAGGGTCCCGAGAACTTTTAAAAATGTACTTACTTGAGCCATGCTCTCTTTTCTGGATGATCTCTACAGGAAGAACAAAATGCCTTGTCGCTGAACCATGCTTTCCTAATGGAGGGTCCCTGCAAATCAGACAAATTTTCTTGCCCCTGTTTCAGACAAATAAAATCTTGTTAGTTTGAAAACGTGGTGGTTAGTTTGTGGCATCATTGCTGAGTATCTGCTTCTGCCATTGCTATGATTCGTTCTGATTAGCTGTCTCGGGACAGCAAGGGATTGTTTGACCTTTTGATCAAAATTAGACCCCAAAACCTCCGAATAACCTGGATCTCTTACATTCACTTGTTGCATTGTGTTTCCATCCTGAAAGTTACCGAATCTTTGTATTTCCTCCAAATTAAAGAATCACCTTATCACCTGAACTTCAATTATTGCCATACTGCTTATTCTGAATCATGTCACTTGCGATGTGCTTGGCCGAACTCCGTTTGTGCAATTTAGAAGTTGTTAGTAGGCTTCGGAATCCTTTCCTGCTTGTTCAACAAGGGCTAATTCGAAAAAGACTCATAAAGATAGACTCAAAGAGCACGATGAAGTGTTTTGGACAAAGGAAAAATTTGAACAAAGATGACTATGTGAGGAAGAATGGGGAAAAAACTTATCTAGGTGAAGCGGTTGGCTCCAATGATCATCACATGCATTTTGGATTGATCAGCCTAATCCGTCCAACCAATCACACTTTCAATTCATGTCGTGTCTTCATACTTCAAAATCGGGCTTCCAATGATCCAATTTCCTTGTAAAGTCACGAACCTCACTCGACTTGTAGCGCCCCGAAGGGTTTTCACCAACAAGCCTCTCTCATTTGCTCATCTCTCGACTCACTGTCGTCTTACGGTGCCCGTGAGGGTTTTCACCAATAAGACTCTCTCATTTTTAATTTCTCTCAGCTCGTCAACGCCTTACGGTGCGCGTGTGGGTTTTCACCAATAAGACTCTCTCATTTTTTATTTTTTTTATTTTTTATTTTTATTTTTATTTTTTATTTTTTTTTTAGCTCACCATCGCCTTACGGTGCCCGTGAGGGTTTTCACCAATAAGACTCTCTCATTTTAATTTTCTCTCAACTTTCCATGAACATAGCGTTACCCATGATGAAAATCATACCTCTAACCCGCTTGACTTGGTATCTTCAGAGATTGATCGGGAGGTCTTTCTTTGGACCGTAATGTAGGCTTTTGGACAGGTTAGAAAGGAAAGGGTATGAAGGCTCACAATAGCTTAAGACAAAAGGGTTAAAATTTCAACTTTTAGAATCAGACCTTCTGCGAAATCTAAAACTTCTACCCCAGTTTCTCTGAGTCTGTGGAATTTTGGATTTTTCTTTTTATGGGACCGAACCTCAGGATAAGACTGCCTACGTATCCTTTAAAGGAATCAGGTCGAACGTAGTTCAAGCATCTGACTTGACTCTTTTTCATCTTTCTTTCTTTTTCTCCTTTTTTTTCCTTTTCTCCTTTTTCTTTTCTTTTTTTTTCTTTTCTTCTTCTTCTTCTTCTCTTTTTTTTTTTTTTTTTTTTTTTTTTTTTTTTTCTAATCCATATCTTTCCTTCTTTTTTTTCTTTTCTGTTTTTTTATTTTCTAACTCTATTTTCTGATTCCAAAAGAGGGGTATGAAAGAAAATAATTAAGGCTCAAAAAGGGGTAGCAAAGGATGAAAGTGTTTGGGGTAGCGGAACAAAATGCCTTCGTCATTTCAACTTCAAACATGCCAAGTACACAATACAATTGAAAATAAGCAAATAACTCATACATATTACTTCTTGACTGTATCAGAATTGATAGCCATATCTATACATTTGCCTTCTATGTCTGTTAAATACAAAGCACCATTGGGCAACACTCTTGTCACAATGAACGGCCCTTGCCAGTTTGGGGCGAACTTTCCTTTAGCTTCAGCTTGATATGGAAGAATGCATTTCAACACTGACTGATCTACCTCAAACTGTTTGAGAGACATTTCCTTCTTGTATGCTTTTATCAACCTCTTGATTTCCCATACTAATCGCCTCAATTTCACTCTATTCATGCTTCAGGTTATCTCAGCATGCGTGGATCTTTACTTGTTTCCTCAAATGCATCTTTTATCATATTCAAAACTATGTTGCATTATTCCATGATTAGATTATCTTTCAAGATCTGGCTAAAAATTCCGCATGCATATCATGTCACTAGAACTGGCCTGAGAGAACTATATACAAGAAAAAAGAACTAAACGAAGCCTCAAATAACAAAAGCAAAATTTCATTTGACCAGAGGACGGAAGGGTTTGAACAACACCGAAACAACCTAGGTGACAGACTCAAAGACACAAAACTAATTAACAAGACTCCTAGAGATCAGCAAAAGAGAATAGAAGGGTTTGAATCACCAAAACAAGCAAAATAAAGTCTGGATTACAACCCCAAAATAACCAGATAGCAGAAAAGATGTCAAAATGAACTGCCAAGACTCCTTCCCAACGAGAAAATGAGGTGCTTTTTAATTACTAAGCTCGAGATCTTAGCCACTGAGTTGCACATCAAAATTACTGGGACCTTCACCAACTTCAATCACATTGTCTTAATCAAGTGGCTCATTGACTCCTTTGAGGTGGTTTTGGGGGTGGATTGTGAAAAGGTTGTGGGGAGATATCAAAAACAGTAGGAATCTGGATTTGTGACAATGGCGAAATGGTGACAAGGCTTCCAGAGTGGTTAGTGGGAAATAATGGTGGGGGAACGCCCACTAATCCAGGCTTGGTATATTTTGGCCATCTATCCTTTCAACCTTAGGAACTCTTCCTTCAACTCAGATTCTGATTCAACAATCCCATTAGGCGGATCAACAACACATGTGTCCAAGTCTATGCCAGTCATAGTTACCTCGCTATTTGACCTGGTGTTGTACATATGACTCGCCACAAACTAACCACCCTCTGTTATGATAACAATTAAAATACCAAAGACGAGCAAAACAAAGCCAACATGTTAGCGTTAGGGAATTTATCAGATAGAAACATCATGTTGTGTGCAATGCACCTAACAACAATTAACGGTTCTAGAATGACTTCAAGGGTCACAAGGTCATTTGGCATCATCCCAATTTTGTTCATTTCAATTTTCTCTTCTTTATTTTCTAGCACTCCTTGGTTTGTTCATTTTTCTTCCTCTCTTTTCTTTTTAATTATCACTATTTTCTTTCTTTCACCCTCAAGTTTCACAAATACATTCTTTTTTTTTCTTTTCTTTTTTTCATTTTATATATATATTTTTTAAAAATTTTGAAAATGATTTGATCGAACCCTATGTATGTTGCCTACGTATCATGTTCCGCATGAATAAGATCAAATGTAGTTCTGGAAAAATGATGGATAAAATAAACTAAAAAAAATAGGAATTTTTTTTTTTAATTTTTCATTTATAACTTTTTTTGGTTTTCATATACAAAACAGGTAGTACTATAACAAAAGACACGAAAATCTTAACTAGACTGACAAACTCGATACTACTGTACAAGACTAAAATTAAAAGACAACATAAAATAGACTCAAAAAATAAAAAGTTTCTTCAATCAGCTCGTCTATGCAACAATTTTGACTAGAATGGTCCTGGGTATCTGTGATGCTCGAGTCGTGGCACATGTATCCATACCTGAATGAGAAAAATAAGACTAAATAGATCAATGACTCAAGACACCTCCTATTGGACATATGTAGCACATGATTGATCTATTTCTCAAAATGGCCTATGTGGCTAAAAGTGGCTATTAGTGCAAACTCTACTGAGGTGACCTCAAAGACATGGAAATACCTCACTAAGGCTTATATGACTTCAAACTCCCAACAATAATGGCCTTAGAAAATACTTTACAAAAGTGACTCATTTTGCAAAAATGACTGATGTGGCCAGACTGCTAAAGATGCAAACTCAAAAAGACGGGCCTTAAGGTAGTGGGACACTAAGTCGCGAACTCAGGATTCTGAGACATGGGTCAATGAACCACTTTTGCGAAAATAGCCCCATTTTTGCAAGAATGGTCGATGTGGCTAGACACGTAAATTGGACCAGAAATGGACCTTAAAAATTAAGAGAACTCCTTGTTATGGACTTAGGGCTCTAAGACATTGGATAACAAGACACTTTGATAAAATAACCCTATTTTACAAAAACAACCTATATGGCCAAATCTGGCTAAACATGCAAGATTTGGCTACGACCCCGCGAAGCCAAGAACCTAATACTCACTAAGAATACCGGACCCTATGTGGGTTGCCTACGTATCCCGCCCCGAAAGACGAGAATCAGATTTGCGTAGTTCGGGAAGATTGGACATGGGAGAGAAATCTTAAGACAAATGCAACTAATATGGAAAAACTATATTTTTTGTCTTTTTTGGAAAATGATGAAACATGTAAAATCTTTTTGGATTTTCTTTTTCTCTATTTTTTTTTTGGCTTTTGGAAAATGATGGATTTTATTTTTCTCTATTTCCACGCTCCCACGCCACCCCCTAAAGACACGGGTGACTCAAAGAAAAGGTCGTGTACGCTCAGACGTACTCCGGAAGACTTGTTGCAGAAAGAAGAACCAGGGTTATGCAAATGATGACAATTTATAAAGCAGGAAAACATAAAGAAAAATAATAAACACATAAACAACTAGCAAACACTAAAATAACATAAAAATAAAAATCAAACAAAGCAAATAAAACACATAAAACCTCAACCAAATATCCTAAAAGACAACAAGATCAAGTACTAGCTCGAACCTACAGTCCCCAGCGGAGTCGCTAGAGATGTCACACCCCTTTCCTTAAAACAAACCTTACTAAACCCTCTTAAATAAATAAAAAAGATTTCACAAGTTGAAAGGGGTTTTTCAATTTTAAAAGTGACAAAGAAAATTGTGTTTTAAAGGATTAACTCAGAGTCGCCACCTGACATTTGGTTTCGGTGTGTCAGGTAACCGTTTTTTAAAAATAATTTTTCCTTTTAAAAATACTTTGGACTCTAAACTAAGTCCGCACCAGAGATTCGGGTAAGGGGGTTCATTTGACTCGGGGAGAAGGTGTTAGGCATTCCCCGAGTCCCATAAAATTCACGGTTGCGTACTCGGTCTAGTTGGCTTTTCAAAAATTCAAATAAAGGAAAAATTAAACACACAGAAAAGAAAAATAATCACACGAGAGGCTCGAGGTCGTCCCCACCTAATAAAAGAAAAATGAAAATAAGAATAAAATATTACGAGTTCTACTTTGGCCTCCAAACACAAATACTTCGGGGCATACGCGGATAAATATATACAAATTACTCGGGGCATTCCCCGGATGTCATAATCAAATAATGGGGACGACCTTTCGCCTCAAACGAGAAACTAAAACACGAGATTCCTAAAGGTTTGCCTACCTAAATGTGATTGGCCTAAACATGCTACTAGCGGTGATAGTAAATAATGAAAAAAGAAAGTTTCATTTCATACTCATGCTCTTTTCAATTTTTATTTCATGCATTTAGACTGAGTCCAATCCTAAAACATGCGAGGCCAGATGATATTACTACGGACTCAATCTTCCCCCTTTCCGCATACCCGTCGCATTCCACAATCATATGATTACGATCAGGCGAGTCAAATATCCAAGGCAAACAATGCATGACAAATTGACTAGGTAATAAACTAAACAAGACATCCCCACTACACAAGAAGTCAAATAAATAAAGGAAAAAAAATAGCGAGGGAAACATCTATTTAAATAGGGCAAGACAAAAGCAGTGAATTGAACCTAGGAATTCTCTATCACAACCCCATTCCTCTGTCATTTTCATATCAACTGTTAACTCACAATTGGCTCCCATCCCCGTGAACTCACAAATTAGTTATGAGAACTAACCATTTTACTCCCTTTTTACTCCCAACTTTATCAAATCATATTAACAGAGAACTAAGGTGATCTACAGCAAAATTTTCAATATTAGCGTGTGTGTGTTACTACTCAAACCAAAGAACTAATTCTAAGAACATGTCATGTAGCTATCCTGCATACTAATGGTTCCCAGCTGTGATCAAATTTATCTGGAAAAACATGACAGAAACATACCTATACTAACAATATTGAAACACTTTCAAGCTTTGATTGAACATGCAAAAATATGAAACTAGACTTCAACTAGCCCTTTTCAAAAGGAAACGACCAAAATACCTCAACAAGTTTTAGTACTAGAAAACACTTCAAAACACACGAAAAGATCTACATGTACTTAGTTGTAAAATGGAAAGTCACTCAATTCAACCTCTTAAAAATTTTGGCAGAACCAACCTCAAAGTATCAAAGAAACTAAGATTTAAAGAATCATCTTGTGGGTTCTAACTTTTAAAACAATTTGCCCTATCACCATGAAGGAAACACCATTTTCAGATTTAAGGAGAAACAAAAGGGCTCAAATGAATTAAAGAAAACACTCTTCAAAGCACTTATTAATCAATCAAGGATCCAATTAATCTCACACAAAAGTTTTTGTTCACTTTCTCTTTTATAATCTTATAGAAATCAAACTTCTTCACACATACTCTATATTCAAAGTGAGAGGATCAAGGAAAATACTAACATTTAATCTTCATTCATAAAAAGAGAACATGGATCCAAGCAACATCAATGTTTCGATGCTAAAATGAATTCGACTAAACTGGTAATTGACACATGAACCAGTACCATGAATTAGACAAAAAATCGACTAACTGATCAAACAGTAACGCCGAAACAAGAATGTTTAAACAATAAACTAGAGCGAAAATGGACATATTGCAAATATTAATTCAAACCTAAGTGATGACTATGTCATTCAAGCTCTCTTAATTCAACACAAACCAACAGACAAACTTTCACATGCCAAGAAAACAAGCTAAAATTTCTAAATATGAGACTCGGCACAAATCAATGTGATAACCGGCATACAAGAACGAGTGGAACCACAAACCAAGATAATTATTAAGTCAAAGGCAACCGGGAAAATCCAAGATTGAGCTTCAGACCAACTAATTGAACTCCTACTAACTAAACATGCTTAAGCACATCAAAATAACGAAGACAATATATCGAGCAACAAGAAAAACATATCTCAATACCTCTTGCAAGCACAAATCGCAACCAAAAAAACTAACTCAGTTCAATCTCTATTAAACGATGATATGAGAAGCACCACTCTAGGAACAAATTCCCCATGGCTCTATCACACTTTAATCACCTTAAGCAAACAGTACAGAGAAAAGAGAGGAACCTGAAATTCAATTTCCAATAGGTCTGTCCGGATGTGATACAAGCAAAAAATTGAGCGACGAACTTAGTATAGACTGAATGAAACAACGACAATCGAATCCGGAACCACGAGCTCGAGTCACGAACGACACACCAAACTCAGCTCATTTGAACACCATCTTGAAACCCCAAGAATCGATAACCGAAAGAGAGAAACAGATTTTTATTTTATATTTTCCTAAAAGTTAAACCAACCTAAAAATCTAAACAAGGGACCGAAAATAAAAGAGGAAACTGAGCATTTTTGGTATTTTTTTTCTGATTTTGAATCTTGAAGAAGAAATTCAAAGAAACGGAAAACCAAAAACCCAAAAATCAAAACCAGAAGTGAGGAGATGAACTCTTTTTCGAAACCCTAATTTCTGTCTTACCTCTCCTTTTTTCGAAATTTCTTTATGAACCAACTAAAAAAAAAATTAAAAAACTAACTCTCACATCTCTCCCCCCCCCCTCAATTTCTTCGAATTTTCCCTTATATAGGAAAACCTAGAATGAATGGACGATGAGGATTGAAATCAAAATCACAATCCTACGGCGTTCATTCCCTCCCGGCTTGTCTTGGAGAAAAAATTGTGAAGATTCTATGCGAGCAAGAATGTCAGGTGGAAATAATTGGCATCAGAGTTAGTTAGGCCACGTGGATGAAAGATAGGGTAGAAGGGGGGACCAGGCGCGTCACCGGAAAAAGAATTTTGCGGTGACGGGATGCGGCGGCAGAGGATGTAGAAAGGGGTGTGCCGTTTGGAAAGGTTCTTTAGGGTTAGGGTTTGGTTAAAATGAGGGTTTTATATGAAGTGGGGAATGAACTGTGGTCGTTGGATCTAAGAGGGTGAATGGTTAGGATTTAAAGAAGGGAGTGGGGCGGGTCAGTGGGTAGTCACAATTTAAGGTGGTATTTATTTTTTATCCATCAATTCTAATGTTGAGTAAAAATAGCCACTACTCTATTAAAATTAATATGAGAAGATATTTTTACCCTTTCTTCCATTGCTTTTCTTCCCAAACCCCATGCCATTTCTACGTAGTAGAGCCTGCGCATATGGGGTGGCTCAGTACTCCGGTTCAGGTTTCGTAATGTGAAGCATTATTTGTAATGAAATTTTTACATAGATGGTCTTTTTACAAATTTGTCGAAGATACCTTTGTTTTTCAATATTATTATGCTAATACATAATAAAATATTATTGTAAATTTATACACCATTAAATACCATCATTATACTGTATATGTACACATTTACACATAACTGTAGTCCTGAAGTCTTGAAGTTAAGTTCAAAAGTTAAGGATATGTAGTCCTAAAATCCTGAAGTTAAGTTCAAAAGTTAAGGACAGGCAGTCCTTAACTTACATTTACAAGTTCAAAAGTTAAGGACAGGCAGTCCTTAACTTACATTTACAAGTTCAAAATTTAAGGACAACCAGTCCTTAACTTACAGTTACAAGTTCAAAAGTTAAGGACAGGCAGTCCTTAACTTATAGTTACAAGTTCAAAAGTTAAGGACACTTGGTCCTGAAGTTTGAGTTCCAAGTTCAAAAGTTAAGGACACTTTGTCCTGAACTTAGATTAACAAGTACAAAAGTCAAGGACAGGCAGTCCTTAACTTACAGTTACAAGTTCAAAAGTTAAGGACAATAGGTCCTTAACTTAGACTTACAAGTTCAAAAGTTAAGGGCACTTGTTCCTCAACTTTGACTTATAAGTACTAAATTTAAGGACACTTGGTCCTGAAGTTTGAGTTCGAAGTTCAAAAGTTAAGGAGATATAGTCCTGAAGTTAAGTTCAAAAGTTAAGGACATGTAGTCCTGAAGTCCTGAACTTAGAGTTCCAAGTTCAAAAGTTAAGGACATGTAGTCCTGAAGTCCTGGACTTAGAGTTACAAGTTCAAAAGTTAAGGACATGTAGTCCTGGAGTCCTGAAGTTATGTTTAAAAGTTAAGGACATTAGCAGAAGGGCATTTTCGTCCGGACAGTTAAAGTTTATTAAAGCAGTGGCTAAAAACTAAAGACATTTTAAATTGTGGCTTTAAACTAAATACAGCTTCTCTTAGTGGCTATTTGTGCACATCGCCCCCGAAATTGGGCTCCAACTTTGGGGTTTTAACCTTTTTAAAATCCCATAACTAATTTAAAGAAGAAACTTAAACCTTTTCCTCTTAAAATGTAACACCAATTTTAATTAATTAAAGCAAGCTATAATATGAAACTATATTTTTGTATATTTTGTATAATTTATTGTATTTTAATGATAAAAGTAAAGAAAAATACGTGAAAATCATAGTAAAAGGAATATATTGTTATAAAATACTAATGTCCTTAAGTTTAAAAATAAGAGAATATATAATGAGCTATTTTGTATTTTTTTTTTTCAAAATTATGCTAAGGTAAAATTAGAAGAAAAAAAAAACAAATCTTAGAATAACGTTACTACAAAAGACTAATGATGTTAAATTATATAAAACATAAAATACGTATAACATGAGAAATATTATAAAGGTGAAACTAGTTTGGTATTTTTAAAGATTATATATAAAAAAAACAAAATCCTAGTTAAATAGTATGACTACAAATAGAGATCTTAGACTTAAACTAAATATTTAAACGCTAAAATGTATAAAATTTGGGGAGGGTCAAAAATTACATGTCTGCACACGCTCACACGTCCGTCACCTAGCATGTTCGTCACCTCCAAATATTCACATCATACCAATTTCGGGTTTCATACCCTCAAAACCAGATTTAAGATTGTTAGTTACCTCAAAGAAATCCTACTCCGAAATTCCCTTGCCTCTCGAATCGGCCTCCAAATGCCGCAAATTTAGCCACAAACAGTACGAGATAGTCAATATAGTCTAAAAGGATCAATTCCACAAGACAACTACTAAAATATAGCACAAAATCCAAAATCGGCTCAACCCGACCCCCCGGGTCCACGTCTCGAAACCCGACGAAAGTTAGAAAACCCGAAATCCCATTCACTCACGAGTCTAACCATACCAATTTTACCAAAAGCCGACCTTATTTGCCCCTCCAAATCCCCAAAATTCATTCTTCAATTCTCAAACCCTAATCTCCCAAATATCACCTCAAACACTCACAAACTAGGTGTAAAATCAGTGGGGAAATACCATTATTGAAGATAAATAGGCACAAGGAACTTACTTCAGTGATTACTTCGAAATCCCTCTCAAAATCCCCAAAATCTTAGCTCAAAAATGATGAAAATGGTGAAAAATCTCGAAGTCTTCTATTTATAGGTTCTGCCTAGACTTCTCGCACCTGCGGCTCTACCAAACATTGCCTTCGCTTCTGCGATCAAGTGACCGCATTTGCGCTCTTCGCTGGTGCGGGAACCACATCGCATCTGCGGTCCAAACTCGCACATGCGCCCCTAAATCTGTTTCTGCGACGCTCGCAGGTGCGGGGATGCCATCGCATCTGAGACCTCTGCCCAGATCCTCCTTAGCCGCATCTGCGATCCAAACCTCGCTTCTACAGGCTCGCACCTGCGGTTCCCATTCCGCAGGTGTGGTTACACCAGTAGCAGCAACACTTCAGCTGAAATTCCTCAACTCCCATCAAGCCATCAACCACCCGAAATCACCCTGAGGCCCTCGATACCTCAACCAAACATACCAACAAGTCCTATAATCCGACACGAACTTAGTCGAACCTTCGAATCCCTCAAAACAACATCAAAACACCAAATTACACCTGGATTCAAGCCTAAAGAACTTCTAAACTTCCGAATTCCACAAACGACACCGAAACCTACCAAACCACGTCCGATTGACCTCAAATTTAACACACAAGTCAAAATAACACCACGAACCTACTCCAACTTCCGAAAATCCAATCCGACCCCGATATCAAAATTTCCACTGCCGGCCAAAATGGCCAAAATTTCAACTTCTGCCAATTTAAACCTAATTCTACTATGGACCTCCAAATCACATTCCGGACATGCTCCTAAGTCCAAAATCACCTAACGGAGTTAACAGAACCATTAAAATTCAAATCTGAGGTCGTTTACACACAAGTCGACATACAGTCGACTTTTCCAACTTAAGCTTCCAATTAAGAGACTAAGTGTCTCAATTCACTCCGAACCCACTCTGAACCCGAACTAACCAACCCGGTAAGACATAATACAGTTGTAAATCACAAAAGAAGCAGAAATAAAAAATAGTCTTATAACTCTCGGAATGACCGGCCGGGTCGTTACATCATGTTACTTGAATATACTGTTGAGGCTTAAAATTATCGATTAAATTCTGGTTTTGAAGCTATTTTGTGGTGAAACATTGAGGCTTTTGGGTGGAGAAGCTTCTGATGGAAGAAGAAATCGAAGGGGAAGAGAGGTATTGGGATGTTGAGGTTAATTACGTGGCATTTTTAATTGAGGGGTCCCAATGCTCTGATGGACATCCGTTAGGGTTAAGGAAAAATTTGTTTACTATCTTAACGGCAGGGTTAAGTTTGAATGGAAAGTATAACGGAAGATAGATGTAAACTATTTAACATAGTATACGGATAATTTTGGCCCTTTTCCCTAAAATTTGTTAATTAACTTCAAATCACATGTGTGAATTTGAATTGAGTTTGAGACCTAACGTGAAGTTAGCTAGGGGTGTAAAAAGAAAATCGATAAACTGCACCAAACATATAATCTGAGTCAAAACGGAAAAAAAATCGATGTGGTTTGGTTTTGATTTGGTTTGGTATTGAAAAATAAAGTCCGACCATAATTGGTTTGGTTTGGTTTTAACTAAAAAAAGTCAAACCGAAACCAATAGTACATTTATATAATTTTTAAAAATATTATATATATATATATATATAAATATTTATTGTGATGTAATTTATAAATATTTCTTAAATTTTTCACAGTTTTATCTTTTAACGTATTATTTCAAGTTTAGACTTAACATTCTTGAATGATAAATAAATTTTATAGCCCATAAATATAGTTACTCAACAAAGTTCAAATCAATACTAATGCTAACAAAAGAAATTCAATTCAATACTAGGAATGGCGATAGTGTTGGATAATTATTTTAGTTTTACATTGGTTTATAATGAAAATACATAATTTAGTTTATCTTTTTCTTTAGTGCTTAGTTATGTAATTAATATCAGTACTTATTAGCTATACTTATTTTAGCATGACCTATATAGTATTTTAGATTATGTTAATTTTTATTATGACTTATTAATTAGCAATATTTATTTTATGTAATTTTATTATCTTATCTTTGTTATTGAATATTTTAGTATAATGCTATGGCTTATCTCATATTATTGTGTTTGTTTCTTGAAAAACACATTATATAGTTGTATTTTACTAGGACTTAAGAAATATTTGGAGCACAAGTTACATTTTTTATGCTATGAAGACTGTACCGGAAAACCCCGAAAATTCAAAAAAATCAGAAAAATCAGAGAAAACTGAGATTGAAAAACCTGACTTTGTTGGTTTGATTTGGTTTATAAATTTAAAAATCCGACATCATTGGTTTGGTTTGATAATTGAAAAATCCAAACCAACACGACCTGTGTACACCCCTAAAGTTAGCTAGGCAAAACCAACATCATATATACTATTTAAGTTTAATTACGCATGTCTTAAGTTTATTCTAAGAACATTAAATTTACTAAATTTTTTGCTAGTTTTGTGATTATACATACTTGCTTTGAGCCGAGGATGAATGGGAAACAACCTATCCACCTGCAACAGGTAAGGTTAAGGCTGCATATTCTCGATCCTCTTTATACTCCACTTGTAAAATTACACTGAATATATTGTTATTGTTGAAATTTTTGTTAATTGTCACTTTTTATATCAAGTATTTAGTAAATGACCATCTTTCTATTTATCTTGCAAAATTGATAAATCTTTTAAACTACGTTTTAAAGATCCCTTTTAGCAAAATAAAATATTAGACCATCATCTAAAATTTTGGAAGTAATGAAAATATTAAATAACAATTTAATACTTTATAAGGATATTAAAAGTTATATAACTAAATATTATCCGAAAGGAAATTATTTTTCAAAAGTTAAATTATACTAGGACAAAATCTAAGCAGTAACACTAAAAATGGGACATATGCTAAAGTTTTTTAATTTTTCCGAAATCTTTTTACTATTTTTCGAAATGACAATTTGGCCATAAAATTTTCGATTTTCACTTGAATTTTAAAAAAATTTCAAAATTTTTACTCAGATCATTCACAATTTTTTTTTAAAAAAACAAAAATTATATTCATGATCAAAACACAACTCTACTTTTAAAATATCATTTTCGCCTAAAAAAGAATTCACCTTTTTCCAAAATTTTACAATTATTATGTCCAAACGCCCACTAAATCAGGTAAAAATTGCATGGGTACCTTATTTGGTCGCCCCCATTTAACCTATACCCGCTTTTTTTAAAACTTTTAACTTATACCCACTTTTTAAATAACTTCAGCTCCCTTTCCCTCGCTGAGCTGAAGTTCACTAGTTAAGCTGAAGTTCGCCAGTTATAAAGACAAAACTTCAGCATACGGGGCTTAAGTTCCCCAGTTACAAAGAGAAAACTTCAGCTCTAGNACTGGGGAACTTCAGCTCTAGAGCTGAAGTTTTGTCTTTGTAAACTGGGGAACTTCAGCCTAGTATGCTGAAGTTTTTGTCTTTATAACTGGGGAACTTCAGTCTAGTATGCTGAAGTTTTTGTCTTTATAACTGGGGAACTTCAGCCCATTATGCTGAAGTTTTGTCTTTATAACTGGGGAACTTCAGCCATGTATGCTGAAATTCCCCAGTTACAAAGACAAAATTTCAGCTATAGAGCTGCAACTGGGGAACTTCAGCCCCGTATGCTGAAATTTTTGTCTTTATAACTGGGGAACTTCAGCCCCGTATGCTGAAATTTTTGTCTTTATAACTGGGGAACTTCAGCCCCGTATGCTGAAATTCCCCAGTTACAAAGATAAAACTTCAACTCTAGAGCTGAAGTCAGCCCCGTGTGCTGAAGTTTTTGTTTTTATAACTGAAGAACTTCAGCCCCGTATGCTGAAGTTCCCCAGTTACAAGACAACAACTTCAGCTCTAGATCTGAAGTTCGCAAGCCGTCTACTACAAAGTTGAAGTTTTGCGTGACTGTCTTTGCTACTTTAACCCCGTATGCTAAAGTTATGCGCAAAAATGGATACAAATATAATTTTTATTACAAAGCAAATATAAGTTAAAATGTGGCACAAAAAATGAATACAGATGCAAAAGCCCCCTAATCAGCCGGGCACTTCGCCCCAGTACATCACAGGCTTTAGGCCCAGTACTATTTCGCCGTCAAACATAGGTGTCGTCGGAAACCCTGAAAAATAACTCAGAACCAACAACGATGGGTGGTGATCGGAGCAAGAGACCGAGCAGCAGTAGCAGCAGTGAAGAGGACGGAGATGCTGATTGGAGAGCTGCTATAGATTCTGTCGCTTCCACTACTACATTTAGCAAAACTACCGCCAAACCTCATTCCTCATCCGCTGCTACTAACGAAGATGAAATTGATACTAAACGACCCCAGAACCTCAAACATTATCAAATAAAGGTACTTTTGCCCTTTTTCTTTCTCATTTGCTTACCTGAAGATTATTCACTGTAACCCTTGTTAACTGAACCAGCTAGTGGTCCAATGATGTTATTATAGAAATCCCTCTTTTTGATATTTGCAGTCCCTTTCATTTAGAAATTACGTCAGACACATACAAGGTTAGATAAAAAAATTCAGAACTATATCTATGTTGTATGTACCAAGTACGAACATAATGTGGTACAATGATACTCCTTAGTGACCTATAGAGCCATGAAAGCAGCTGCTAATCCTTTCATTAGGATATGTTGTCTACATCACACACACCCCTTAGGGTGCGATGCTTCCCCCACCCTGTTGGGGTAAAATTGTATCCCTTAGGGACTGTACATGCGCCTTTTGATGCGAGTACGATTAACTTATAAATTTGAAATCACTGCTACCCGGTATTGGCCGTAATTTACAAGAACATTTTGTAGTCTTAGTAAGAGGGGAAAAGGTTAAGGATTTACCCGGTGTGAGATATCACATTGTTCGAGGAACCCTAGATGCTGTCGGAGTAAAGGATCGTCAACAAGGGCGTTCTAGTGCGTTGTAGATTCTTATCCAAGACTTGTTTCATTTGATGATGCCATGTGAATAGCTAGAAACATGCGAAGTGTATGGCTAATCCAATAACGAAAGTTTCGTAAGGGGACTGGAGCAGGCTACCATGAGACAAAAGATCTTCTTTCTAAAGAGATTCGATTCAGAACTCTTATATGTCCAAGGTTCAATATTGAAATAATTTTAGAGGTTTTCCCTGATGTTGTCCGTGTCAACAAACAATTCGAAATACCTCGACTTTTTTAGAACAGGTCCGAGTCAAATAGCAATGATTTGAAGCACTTCTTTTTACACTACTTCGGAAATGAAATGCCTTGTGCACCGAGCTGCCTTTTTTAGTGATACTCCTTAGCCACTGGCTTAAAAAATTTGGAACCTCCTCCGTGTGGAAAAAAAAGGAGGATGATATTTTTCAAATACCCTTTACGTCATAAATGACAGGGGGATGGGGAAATACTTTAGTTTTCTTCAATTTTAGCTTTTAACATGAAATTTAAAACTAATAATGTTTTGAAAATATATGTCTTTCATGGTGCAACATTGTTGTAATTTTCCATAAGGGCCTTTAACCACTTTTTAGTCTAACATATTTTTGCTTCTACGGTCATTGCTTGATGAATCAAATTCATGAATGGACATTAACAGGCTCAGAAGACTTTGGAAGACATCTTAGACAAGACTATAGAAATAGTGAGAGACATTGATCATGCTTCGCAGGAATCTCCCTCTGTGAATGGAGGCGGAATCCGATTGTTCAAGCGTGCTCCACTAGGGATTGTGTTTGATCACACAGGTAAAAGAAAAGAAAATCTCAAGCAAGTAATTTGGCGGTTGTTATGTCCCTATGCTGCTAACATTTGTTTGTTGTTTTCTCAACATGCTTAAATTCCAATTACTGGATAAAAAAAAAGAAAACTGACCATCCTTGTTTAATAGAGATAGAAGGCTTAGGTTGATATTCTGTTTACTTGCTTCCACTTAGGGGGGAAAATATCAGATGCATAATGGAAAAGCCATGCTACAACGTTCCCAGGCGTATTGTTTACCCATTTATTTCTTCTTAATAAATCAAAATAATGTGACTAATGAATACCAAGTCAGTGTCAAAAGTGGTTGCTCCAAGCAAGGAGGTTGAACCTGCTTGACAATTACTCAAATCATTGATGTGGTGTCCTCTTTTGGATCCTAACATCTGGTACAACCTGCTTGACAAAATTACTACAGAAAACAAATTTAATAAGAGAGCAACTATAGCTGCATATTGTTGAGAGGGTGCACATTATGCAAGTCCCTCATATCAGTTGTACGACTAGAGTCTAAGGCTAAAACATTAATGTACCTGCATTTTGCTAGATGAACTCCAACAACCCAGAAAGAAACCAAGAATTCATCCTGGGAAGGGAATTGAGGAGAAGTCAAAAGAGGTTTGTATTTCCTGCTTCTGTTCTGATTCATAGTTCGTGAATACTTTTATTTTAAATTCTCTTCCCACCTGCAGTATTTTGTTACTTCACCTTCTCACTTGCCCATTATGGTTGCCACAGTTTAAATACCAAATTAAGTCCGTTGCTGTTGATGGGATGGATATTTTAGCTGCATCAAAAAATGCTTGCCAGAAATCATTGGCTAGACTAGAAACAAGAGAAGCAGCAGTTAAAGCTGCTGCTAAAAGAGAGGAAGAAAGAGTTGCAGCACTAAAAGGAATTAGAGGGGAGAGATGGCTCCCTTCTGTGGCCAGAGATATGCAGTTAAGGCTTCAACGACGTTGACATATGTAGATGGACTAGGCTTCCATTATTCAGCACTCATGTTTCATTCTTTTACTCTTTAAGGTTTCTATTGCTCATTTCAGCCTCTGTTTTATGTTAGGCTACCTGAGCCGTTGTCATTGTTATTTCCAGAAAAAGATAGTGACACTGTTCAGTATTGCCCAAAAAAAAGAAAAGTTTCTTCTGATTAAGCTGTTTGACATTTCTGTATTAAAGTTAAAGTCTGGTTATTAGACTACCAAACAATTGGTGTCAAGGCAAAGCATTGCCGTATTCATTTGCATCTGAAGATCGCTGGTGATCATAAATTCCAGCCAGTGATTCGATGGTCTGTATAATGTGTCTAGCGTGCTTATAGTACATCAGAATTTCAGATCTAATTGAGCTGTCTTCTTGATGATATAAGTAGTTGGTATATGTGCCTAAAGGCATGATATTTGACGAACAAAATGACTTAGTGTTTCTGAAATAAAAGGAGCATCAATCGAAGGTTTTGAGTGCCATGAGAATATTAATAACGATGTCAACCTTTGATAAGTAGACCATGTACAAGGCAAATAGATGGAAACAAGAAGCTTAACAGTTCACGTGGATTATTAGTGTACAATCTCAACTAAACAACTCTTCTTCTATTGTTATCATCTCCTTCGCAATGACAAAATAGATTACAGCCAAAAGTATCTCAGAAAACGTAAACAGAAAGTATTGAATTTCCTAATCCTTGGTTAATCCGAAACCACCTAAGAATAATCTCCGAGTGGTGTTTCCTCAATGTTCAATCATCAACACTCATGGTGTAAATACCTTCAAAACCTCCCCTTAATTCTTCTCAGCATATCTGAAGAAATTGAACCATGGGATGCTGCACTCCTAAGACAAAAAAAGCCCTCAAAATAGGTTGTGGCATCACAGCAATTCTCCTAATTATTCTTCTAGTCGTTGGTATTATCCTATATTTCACTATCCTTAAGCCAAAAGATCCAAAAGTCACAATTCAGTCTGTCACATTAGAGTCCATAAGATTTGAGCCATTTCCAGCATTTCACCTCAACATAACAATTGGCCTAATCCTCACTATCCATAACAGGAATTATGGAAGCTTCAAGTATGATAGTAGCAGAGCTTATGTGACTTATCGCGACGATCCAGCAGCTGAAGCACCAATTGAAGCAGACACTATCCCAGCTAGAAAAGATCATGATGTCAACACAACTGTGCTAATTAATTCAGATGGTTTTTCTAAGAATCCTGATTTCTTAGGAGATTTTATTTCTGGATGCCTGAATTTTACTTCATCAACCACTTTACACGGGAAAGTCACTGTGTTGAAAGTCTTGAAGCTCAAAGCCACAACAGTTAGCATCTGTGACATCTCAGTTTTCACCAAATTCCAGAATGCAAGTTCTATTTGCAAATCCAAAATTAAGTTCTGATTAACGTCAGGATTAGATTCACTTCGAATAAGATTAGGGGATTAAGGAGAAGTCCGCATAGTTAAGATGTGTAAGAAGTTTCTGGAGACAGTTTAGGGAGCAACATATCTATTTTTTCCTTTCTCAGAAAACTCTACTGTATAACACTTGGAATCTAAGAACATTCAGCTATTTACCTTTTCATGACTGCGTAAGTCCACGAGGATGTTTTATCAAGGGTTAATTGATACTACTTCAAATTTTGTAGAAATATGTGTGTCGTTAATAATTACTCGTATTTCTTTACGTGATAAATAGTTTCTTTAGTCTTTTAAAAAACTTTCATTACTTAATAGCGAGTCATTCACCAGCTCAGCCAGAAGGGGAGCTAAAATTCGGCCGAACCCAATAGTTTTAGTCGAAATTCACTAATATGTATAAAAATTAAATTAAGAACCCATTTACTAACACTTGATGTTTATCCTAGGTTTTAGAACCCACAAAGTTCAAATCCTAGCTCCGCCTTTGAGCAGCAACATTTTTTAATCTGAAATTGGAATAATGAAACATGTGTTTTTCATATAAGATGACGACTATCCATTCAAGTGTTTCGTCTAGAATGATCAAGTTACAGTTAATTCTCCATTTTCTTTTCCTTGGTTAATTATATGGGAGGATGTTCTGGTTGTCTTGAGCTGTAACCCGATACATATTACATAGAATGTCTGAGGGCTTGATGAAAAACGGAAAGAAACATATATTATTTTGATAATGGTGCCAATGTGTCATCAAAAGTTTACCATTTTAAATGCATCCATAAACCAGACATCACAAATCTTTTTACATGACATACTTTGGAGGAAACTTCTCAATCACTTGCTTACCTAGCGCACACTAAAATGCAAATAGATTAGCTTTCCAGCACTTGTATTTTCTGGCAGTAAAAGCATCTTGTAACTATGAGTTCTATCCTCACAACTTATAGCTTATGGGGAGGGGATATCTCATTTTTATTTTTATGTTTTTATCTTTGTTTGGGATGTCGATAGGGTGGATTGGCACATGAATGCAGTGCTTCTTTCTGCGATCGGATCCTAACCTTGTACAACAGAAGTGCTAGGGCATATCGAACATAATGTCCGCAAGTTTAGTTTACAGATTAACTCAGTCTACATATATATTATGATCCACTTATTCACAAGGGAAACACAGCTCTCTCGAAATCTCAGTTTGAACAAATGGTCATGAGCAGTTATGCTTTCAGGTATCCATTTTTGTCCAAGTATGAGATCACTACATCAGCCAAGTCATTAGGAGAATCACATAGCCCTTGGTTCTGACGCAACACTATCTGCACAATGAAGAGATACAAGACCAGGAATAACCAGAATTTAGAGAAGAGCCATGAGTTCAGTTCTATCATCTTTATTAAAGCATGGTGGAATTGAATCTGCTCCAAGAAAGCTGAGGTGATTGAAAGATTACATTAACTTGTATAAATTGCCTATTTGGTTTATCCCAAATTTAAAAGTATAGGTCAAGTCATGAAGTCAGGAAATGCTTATTATCTGGATATTGCAATTACTGAATTTAGCAGTCAATCCTCAATCAATATAGCATATCATGTAAAGAAGAAGAGAGACTTGTCTTACCTCTGATTCCAGGGGTGGCTCATATGGATCATCAATACCAGTAAAACCTGCAACATTGCATAAGTACCATATTATGATCATCCTCAAGAGCTAAGACTGAAGCGGATGCAACAAAGCTGAAAACAACATAGGAGAGGAGGATCTCTGCCTACTACAGTAGGGCCACAAAAATTCGAGTAGCAGGTAACTTAATAGCCAAGAGTGAAGTAAACTCAAGTCTCAAACCACCTATTTGACATGGTCTTACTTTTCAAATTAACCAAATTCATAGGTGCAAGATTGTAAACAGCTAGTAGTATATAATATATTTTCCTTGGTTCACAAAAAAGAAAAAGAAAAAAGAGGAGATGCTGATATAGCAGATAGCACCTTTTATCTTTCCAGCTCGAGCAAGCTTATACAATCCCTTAGGGTCCCTTGCCTCACATACACGTAGAGGAACATCCATGAACACCTAAAAATTAGCCAGCTCAATCAGCTGTTTAGATGTGCCAAACAAGTAAGCTCTCACTCGAGAAGCTAATCCTTTGGGTACCATTCCTATTACGAACCTCAATGAAATCCCCTTCAGGTAGTAAAGCACGGCAGGCATCTCGCTCCTTTCTGTAGGGAGATATCAAACTGGCAATGCAAATAACTCCAGCATCCGCCAAAAGCTTAGCCACTTCTCCTGTGAAATAACCATATGCAATTGTTAGATCCCAGAAGAAACAACATGATGGGATTAAAAAATGGGAAAGGTAGAAACAAACCAATCCGTCTTATATTTTCTGCCCGATCTTCGGCTCCAAAACTAAGGTCACGATTCAGACCATGGCGAACATTATCACCATCAAGGATGTAGGTGAGTTTTCCTCTAGCATGTAAGCCACGACTTAAAGCACATGCCAAAGTGCTCTTCCCTGAAATCATGTTTAATATTTAAAAATGGACAAATATAATGTGTCAATTCAAACAGCTCATAGACTGAAGAAAGAAACCAGGCAATAAGAGCTATAAGGATAACAGTACTGCTTGATGCCTTTTTTTAAGGGGGTTTGGGGGTTGTAATGTGGTTGGTGCTAATTAAAAAGAAAAATTAAGCAATGAAAACAAAATAAGTGGCCTTGTATCAAGATGTTTTGCCACAATCATTCATGTGCTTCCAAGTATGTCTACTGGTATAATAACTTTAAACCAGCTTGTTCACAGATAATGTTTGAATTCAGCTGAGCACCGTTTGATGCTGACATGTTTGACACAATGTTTTCCAGTATTTAGCTACAGCTCCAGGTTTTCAGATACTTATTCCCTGGTCTACTGATGAATGGCTTCTTAGATAAAGGAGTATTCATCAAGCAAACTTCTCGTAGGATAAATATCCAAATCTGGTATACATATGATTCTGTCATTTCTTAATGTTGTATTGTAATCAGCTAAGCATGACCGGAGAAAATAAAACTGCAGGAGTATATTATAGCTGAATGCTGTCATGCTGATCTGTGATTTTAAAGTAGCAAAGCAGTTAGCATGACTTCCAGAATAACCATATATTAATTAAAAGAATTATAACCAAATATTAACATGCTACTGCAAATGAGATCATTACAAATACCCTGAATGTGATGCCTAAAGAAAGACAGCCTGTTCGTTTGATCTACAAAAAGCATTCTGAATTCTGCTAGTTTCAGATGAATCCATTGACCAAGCCCGAAAAGAGAAAAAGAACAAGTACATAAAAAAACACAATCTAATTAGGACTTCAAAATCAATTAAATATGAGGTTGCAACATTTAAGTCTTGAATTTACATTAAGACCCACAATATGTTGGCAAAATAGCTGATGGAGAAACTAGAAATGCCTTTCTTGGTAACAAAATGGAAGGTTAATTAGCACTTCAGACTTGTTCACTAGCTTTAAATGGATTTGTGGGGAACACCCCATTTAAAGGCCTCCCATTGTCTTTTTCCAAAGGAAGACATATCTCCAAACCCTCTAACACATTGAATACGGCATTACCCCTATTTTCCAAGACTTCTTCTATTTACTTCATTTGCTAGCTACCATTTGAATTAGTACATCGCAAATATTTCAAAATAGCACTCAATTGTGTTTCCTCGTACATAGTGCATTGTTCTGAAGTATCACAAGCATGTACAGAATACTAAACGAAAATAAAACTCAGAAAATACAGAAACGGCCAGTACATCATAAAACCCAGAAAATACAGAAACGGTCAGTACATCATATGAAAAATATATCCACAAAATTGTATAAAGTGGCAGAGAGGAATTTGATAGCTGCTATGAGCTTACGGGATGATAAACAAACCTGAACCACTGAGACCGGTAATCCATATAACACAACCCCTCTGCTGAAGCAACTCCTCTCTGTCACTTTTCTCTACAGAACATTTGTGCCAAACAATGTTCGTTGAATTCCCGTTTGTAGAAATCCGAGGTATACTTTTACCTAGTTAGATAATTCACCACATCAGTAACTGCAACTTTTTTGACACCAAAACTACCTTCACTCAAATCGTTGTTTCATTCAGATAAGCAAGAAAAAATTATGTCCAATCAATCCAGGCAAATCAGAAGTAAACAACTTCTAATACTTTTACTGGACACAACAGGAAATAGCAATATGAGTCGGGAATAATTTTGCAGTGCTTCAATAGAAAGACAGATTCTATTTAAAGCCAGAGTGTGAGTGCTAATTGAATCAACTACTTTTCATGATAATGGGCTCAGATTTCAGATCATAATTAAGTATACATTGTTCAATTATTTTCTTCAACATACATTGTTAATTTTTTTTAACTATATATAGTTTATCCAAAACCGCGCCTGCTGCTGAAAAGCTACATTCCCCGTATTCCATAAAAAAATTAGCAATTACCGGCATATTGTACGTGTCTCAGAAAAATTAGAATAAATTTTTGAAAAAAGAGAGAAAAACAAAAGTCGAATCACTACCAGAAAAGCCACGACAATCATTTGCGGTCACTTGACCGTTTGAATTGTATCCTGGCTGATGAACATTTTCGGCTTTTCCATTGATATGAGACATTCTTGAAGCCTCCATTGCCCTTAAAGGCGGTAACCCCAATAACTTAGCTTTGCAAAAATTACATGCCCGTAGCTTTAAAACCCCTAACTTTTCCGACGAGGTATCAGCACCATCAAATTTCAACGGAGTACGATAAAACAACGAACCGTTTCCGATGGCACTCGTCATTGAAACATCTAAACTTCGATCAATATTTGAGTTATTGTACAAGATGTACAAATAATGCAAAAAAAAGAATAACCGATTGGATATTGAAATAGGAGAAAAATGGAAGTATTACTATTAATTGGAAGCTAGAGAAAAACAGCGGGAGATCACGGTTTTATGATGAACAACTTGAATTGATTTTTATGTACAAAAGGGAAGGAGATTTAAGAAAAGTTGGTGACGGTGTCAGATAGTCATTGAGGTGGTGAGAGGGTGGAGAATGGCGGATACTGGATTCAGGTTGAGTTTTTGGTGGATATAGCATAGCATTTATATATCGTGAACACGACAAAGAGGAATTGCTGGCAAGGAGAGAATCCTCTCTCAGATATACTAGACACGGATCATAACATCATGGGACCCGATGAACTGAGCTCATATTCCACGCTCCTTTGTGGGAGAGTTGTTTTACTTTTCTTTTTTTTTCCTTTTTGAAGAATTAACCAAAATAAATAACTGTTCATTTAATTGCTTAAATTTTAAATATATATATATATATATATATATATATATATATATACCGGCTAGGAATATATAATTTATGTATATAATTGTGTTTAATCAATATATAAAATAACATTACTTTCCAGATAAAGAAACATAATTCCAATTCTCTCTTGGCACATGTTAGTTTAAGGTGCGACGTCCATGGGATGAGATCTCAAATCAATTGTCGAAGGCAATTTTGGCTCAGGAATCAGCTGCGCTAGTAGGTAATCAACAAAGGAAGAAAGAAGAAATGCTAAAGGCAATCACAAATTCGAGTTCATCGATGGTACTACCGGAGACTAATGGAACAGTAACAACTAAAGAAACCAATGGAACAGTAACAACTAAACCTAAGGATGCAAATTCAGAGGAAATTGGAGAATCATCATTGATTTCAACACTAACTCAGGTGGTGGACGAAGGAACTTCCCATTCAAAAGCAGCTTCAGGGACCTCGTCGCAAAGTCAAAGGAAGCTATTGTGGGCTGATGAAGTGGAAATAATGGAAGAAGATACAAGTAAGGGATCCATCTGGGACAAATTTGACATCACTAAGGTAACAAATGCTGGTTTTAAACTAGAATGCATAGCTCATGAGGTGCATGTAGACACTCGTGTGTGAAATTGAAGCGGAGGATATTAACATATAACTAGAATACTGAAAATCTGTTGTAGTGTGTTATATCCTAGGTCTCACCGTCCCTTCTCAGTTTTTAATGGTTATATTCGGAAAATATAGGGCAAATATGGAGTTAATAAGATCTTTATGATGAAGAATGGGATAGTGCTGATGCGATTTGATGATGAAATGGGGAAGACTGAAGTGGTTCAAGGAGGAATATACCACTTCGACTAAACATTTTATTTGAAAGCATGACATACATGCATGGAATTTACCAGAGAAGAGCTAAACACAGTTCCAATTTGGGTTAAAGTACCTAGTTTGGATTTTAAATATTGAAGCTCTAGGGGTTTAAGCAAAATAGGCAGCTTAATTGGAAGGCCACTAATGGTTGACGATCATACAGAGAAGAAAATGGAACTTAGCTTTGCACGATTTCTCATTGAAGCAGAAATAAATGCTAAGTTTCCTGATAAAATTTTCTTCAAAAATGAAAAAGGGATGCTTGAGGAGCAGAAAATACAGCATGACCGGAAGCCTACCATATGCAAGTTTGTAAGAAATATCGACATGATAAGTAAAACTGCCGGGGAAAAGATTATAGCTTGTACTTAGTTTCTAGCAGTTACATAACTTTGATGGGGAACATGCTAGGCTGAGGGAAGGTGAGATGTTTTGGAATGCTGTGATGCTTCCTAGACAAAGAGTGATCACTTGACTAGCATACCAAGACAAACTGATGACTAAAGAAAAACCGGTGATGTTGAGCATCCTTATAAATGGAGATACCAACTATCTCATGTGTGATCAAGCAACATCTATGACTCATCAGCACCTATTTGTAGACTGTATATGGATTAAGAATATAAGGGAAACAATGATCAACTGATCAGGAATAACCATTCCATCGCAGACTGTTAGTACTATAGTGGATCAAGAACTGTCACGACCCCAAATTTCCTCTGGAGGATGTAGTGATGGCACCTAGTCTGTAAGACTAGGTAAGCCTATCAATTATGCGGAATAACGAAATCTAAAACTGAAACTCAAATCTCAACATATGAAATAAATAAAACCTACAATTCAAAATAGTTACAACTTCCAAAACCTGGTAGAAATAAGTGACAAGCTTCTAAGAATTTATTCTCAGTGTCTCTATGCATCAGAGTCTAAAGAGAATAAGAAAAATAACATAATAGGGATAGAGAGGGACTCTGAGGTCTGCGGACGCTGGCAGATATAACTTGAAGTCTCCGCATATGGGCTAGCTCACTGATACCTTATCTGGTAGGAAGTACCTGTATCTGCACAAAAAGATATGCAGAAGCCTAGTATGAGTACATAACAACGGTACCCAGTAAGTGCCAAGCCCAACCTCGGTAGAGTAGTGACGAGGTCAGTTAAGGCCCTACTGTAAATAACAAAAGACAGGGTGAAAAGTTTAACAATATAATAATAATGACAATGAGAATGAACCATGTAAGGAGTATGTCACAATTTAACTACACAGAATAAGGGCAAATAATATCTCACGTAAGGAAAACATGAACTTTTATATTTAAGAAAGACACAAAATAACCAAAAGCAAGTGCAGCCATAGAGAAATATCAACAAACGCACTCCCGAGGTACCGCCTCGTAGCCCCAAATCATAAGTAAATTCACAATATCTCATTTTCTTATATCAATGCGGGAGCCTTTACATTTAAAAAATATTTTTTTCTGAAATAGCATCCCGCATTTTAGCCACCCTTATCACACCGCATGAATTCTAGTAGTTCTCCTACTAAGCACGCGTATCAAGCCCACTTTATATCACCACATGCGTTTCAACACCCAGACCTTATACCACCGCATGCGTATCAATATCACAATATATCACAATTCACATCTCAAGTGTCCAAATATTTCATCTTGCCAAATAAATCAACAACAACACTATTTTCCACAATAAGGAGCTCACGGCTCAATTACAATGTATACAAAAATCTCAACAAATATTCGGGAGGGAATAACTCAACAAAAATAATATCTCACAAATTTAACACTTTGCCTCAATATCAAATTTTAAATGTCAAATACTTCATATTAATAATAATTAAATTAAGAAATCCAACCTTCAAATAATGAGCACGGATTAAAAAAAAATAAAGTTTCAACTAAACAGGTAAAGCAATTAGCTGGAAAAGGTAAGGCAAATTTAAAAATATAAGAGTAGATTAATGATGATGAATATAACAGATAAAATAATTTAATTAATATGCAACAATGATCTACACAGTTTAAAGACATAATCTTCCACATTTAGCCCGTGTATACACTCGTCACCTCACGTACATGACTTTCAACACATCACAATTATTATATCAATACCAATCTTAACGAGAATTTTCCCAACACAAGGTTAGACAAGTCACTTACCTCAAACCATGTAATTCTTTACTCCATTATGCCCTTGCCTCGCGAATTGGCCTCCGTAAGCCTCGTATCTAGCCACAATTAATTCGATTCAGTCAATACAAATTATTGGAATTAATCCCATATGAAAATATAAATTTTCCAACAAAATTCGAAATTTAATCGAGCCCATGTTTCGAAACTCGAAAAAAGTTACAAAATATGGAGTTCAACCATACCAAAATTACTAAAATCCAACATCAAATAGATCTTCAAATCATCAAATCTTATTTTCGAATCCCTAGGTCCAAATCCTCTAATTTCACCTCCAAAATACATAATCTAGTCGAAATACTCAATGATAGTTTAATATTATTGACTAACAATGATCATAAGTGACTTACCTCAAGTTTTCTCGTGTATTCTCTATGAAAAATCGCCTTAAATTGTGTGTTTGAACTCCAAAATGGTAAAAATGTCGTACCCTTATGTTTTTGTAGCATGTCCAGTGTTTTCACTTCTACGGAACATTTAACCGCATCTGCGCTTCCGCTTATGCAGAAAATCTACCACTTCTGCGGTTTTCCAAGGCTCATCTGCCTCCCGCTTCTGCGGACTTGCTTATGCGAAAAGCAGTCCGCTTCTGCGGTCCCAAACGCACCTGCGATTAAACGACCGCTGTTGCGCTCTCATGCTCGCTTCTGCGAGCTCGCGCCTGTGAGCCAAATTCCGCAGGTGCAATTGCATTAGAAGGCAGAAAGTTTCCAGCTTTGCTCTAAGTCCAAATTTTGATCCGTTAACCATCTGAAACTCATCCAAGGCCCCCGGGACCTCAACCAAATACACCAACAAGTTCTAAAACATCATACGACGAATTCTCAAATCACATCAAACAACGCTATACCCCCAATTCAAGCCTAACGAAACTAAGAAATTCTAACTTCTACATTCGATGCCGAAACCTACAAAATAAAGTTCCATTGACCTCAAATTTTGCACACAAGTCGCAAATGACATAACATGCCTATTCAAAATTCCAAAATTGGATTTTGACCCCGATATCAAAAAGTCAACTTCCCGATCAAACTTCCAAACTTAAATTTCTATTTTATCCATTTCAAACCTAATTTAACTACGTACTTCCAAATAATTATCTGAACACGCTCCTAAGTCCAAAAGTACCATACGAAGCTATTGAAATCATCAAAACTCTTTTCCTGGGTCGTTTATACATAAGTCAACATCCGATCAACCATTTCAATTTAAGCTTTCAACCTTGAGATTAAGTGTCTCAATTTATCCCGAAATCTCTCCGGATCCGAACCGACTACCCAGGAAAGTCACATAACAGTTATAAAGTACAAAATGAGTAGTAAATGGGGGGAACGAGGCTACAACTTTCAAAACGAATGGCTAGGTCGTTACATCCTCCCCTCTTAAACAAATGTTCGTCCTCGAACGTGTATAGAGACATACCTGAAGTGGTGAAAAGATGGGGATAACAGGTACGCATATCATGCTCGGTCTTCCAAGTCGCCTCATCGACCGGATGACCCCTCCACTGAACTTTTACTGAAACAATGCTCTTCGATCTCAACTTCCTAACCTGCATTTCCAAAATAGCCACTAGCTCTTCAACATAAGATAGATCCTTATCCAACTGAATTGAGCTGAAGTCTAACACATGAGACGGATCGCCGTGATACTTTCGGAGCATGGAAACATAGAACACTGGATGAACTGCAGTGAGACTAGGTGGTAGTGAAAGTCTGCTATCCACCTCTCCAATTCTTTCAAGAATATCAAAAGGCCCGATATACCTAAGGCTCAACTTGACCTTCTTCCCGAATCTCATAACACCTTTCATCGGCAAAACCCAGAGTAAGACCAGCTCACCAACCATGAATGCAATATCATGAACCTTCCGGTCCACATAAATCTTTTGTCTAGATTGGACTGTACGAAGTCGATCCTGTATCAATTTAACCTTTTCCAAAGCATCCTGAACCAGGTCTGTACCCAATAACCTAGCCTCACTCGGCTTGAACCAATCCGCTGAAGACCGGCACCAATTACCATACAAAGCCTCATATGGTGCTATCTGAATGCTCGACTGATAACTGTTGTTGTAGGCAAACTCCGCAAGTGGCAAGAACTGATCCTAAGCACTCCCAGAATCCATCACACACGCACGAAGCATATCCTCCAACATCTGAATAGTGCGCTCGGACTGTACATCCGTCTGGGGATGCAATATTGTACTCAACTCTACCCGAGTACCCAAATCACGCTGTACGGCTCTCCAGAATCGTGATGTAAACTGCGTACCCCGGTCAGAGATGATACATACAGTATGCCATGAAGCCTGACAATCTCGCGAATGTAAACCTGAGCCAGCTGCTCCGAAGAGTAAGTAGTAACCACATGAATGAAATGAGCTGACTTTGTCAATCTATCCGCAACCAACCAAACTACACCGAACTTCCTCTGAGCCCATGGGAGCCCAACAACAAAATCCATAGTGCTCCACTCCCATTTCCATTCTGGAATCTCTAGCTTCTGAAGCAATCCACCTGGTCACTGATGCTCATATTTCACATGTTTACAATTTAGGCACCGGGCGACACACTCCACTATGTCTTTCTTCATTCGCCTCCACCAATAGTGCTGCCTCAAATCCTGACATCTTCGTGGCACCTAGATGAATGAGTACCGCGAACTGTGATCCTCTTGGAGAATCAACTCATGTAAACCATCTGCATTAGGGATACATAGCCTGCCCCGCATCCGTAATACACCGTCATCCCCAATAGTGACTTCCTTGGCATCACTGTGCTGGATCATGTCCTTAAGAACAAGCAAATATGGGTCATCATACTCACGCTCTCTGATACGATCATAAAGAGAAGACTGAGAAACCACACAAACCAAAACTCGGCTCGGCTCGGAAAATCCAATATGACAAATTAGTTGGCCAAGGCCTGAACATCCAAGGCTAAAGGCCTCTTTGCTATTGGTAGATATGCTAAGCTTCCCAAACTCTCCGCCTTACGACTCAAGGCATCAACCACTACATTGACCTTCCCAAGATGATAGAGAATGGTGATAGCATAATCCTTAAGAAACTCCAACCACTTCCACTGTCGCAAGTTAAGATCCTTTTGTTTAAACAAATGTTATAGACTCCGGTGATCGGTATAGACCTCACAAGGGACACCATACAAATAGTGTCATCAGATCTTCAAGGCATGAACAATAGCTGCTAATTCAAGATCATGGACATGATAATTCTTCTCATGTACCTTTAATTGTATGGACGCATAGGCAATTACCCTACAGTCTTGCATCAACACTATGCTGAGATCAATACACGAGCATCACAATACACAGTATAAGACCCTGGACCTGTAGGCAACACTAATACTGGGTTGTAGTCAAGGTTGTCTTGAGCTTTTGAAAACTCTCCTCACATTCCTCAGTCCACCTAAACGGAGCACCCTTCTAGGTCAATTTGGTCATAAGTGCAACAATAGAAGAGAAACCCTCTACAAACCGGTGATAATATCCCGCCAAGCCAAGAAAATTCTGAATCTCTGTAGCTTAGGACGGTCTGGACTAACTCTACACTGCCTCAATCTTCTCCAAATCCACCTTGATCCCTCATACGAAGCTATATGACCCAAGAATGCCACTGAATCTAGCCAGAATTCACACTTTGAAAATTTTGCATATAAATCTTTTTTTATCAAAGTTTGAAGCACAGTCCTCAGGTGCTGCTCATGATCCTCCCAGCTCCGGGAGTACACCAGAATGTCGTCAATAAACACAATGACGAATGAGTCAATATAGGGTTGAAATACATTGTTCATCAAAGGCATAAATGATGCTGGGGCGTTGGCCAGCCCAAGTGACATCACAAAGAACTCGTAATGACCATACCGATTCCTGAAAGCAGTCTTCAGGATATCTGGCTCTCGAATCTTCAGCTGGTGATAGCCTATACACAAGTCAATCTTAGAGAACACCTTGACACCCTGAAGCTAATCAAATAGGTCATCAATACGTGGCAATGGATATCTATTCTTCATTGTAACCTTGTTCAACTGGCGGTAATCAATATACATCTGCATAGAACCATCATTATTCTTCACAAATAAGAAGGGAGAACCCCAAGGCGATACACTAGGCCGAACAAAACCCTTATCAAGAAGCTCCTGTAACTATTCTTTTAATTTCTTCAATTCTGATGGGGTCATACAATATGGTGGAATAGAAATAGGCTGAGTTCCTGGTAACAAATCAATGCCAAAGTCAATATTCCTGTCGGGTGGCATATCCGGAAGATCTGCTGTAAATACATTTGGAAAATCCCTTACTACGGGAACTGACTTCATGGTAGAAGT
Organism: Nicotiana knightiana; assembly: GCA_005239525.1. NCBI lineage: Eukaryota > Viridiplantae > Streptophyta > Magnoliopsida > Solanales > Solanaceae > Nicotiana > Nicotiana knightiana. Next base: position 5,011 of record ML371910.1, on the reverse strand, counting down.
ATCAACACTAATATCTCTCATATAGGCCAGATACGCATCACACCCCTTCTCAACCATTCCTTGAGCCTTAAGAAATGAAATAACCCTGCTAGGAACATAATCTAGGGTACCTCTCCACTCTAGCCGCGGTAGACCTGCATAGCCAATGTCACCGTCGGGGCGTAACAATCAAGGATAACGTGATAGGGAGACAACCAGTCCATGCATAAAATAATATCGAATCTACCTTACTAAGAAATAATAAATCAGCTCTGGTCTTAAAACCACTGATAATAATCAAACACGATCGATATACAAGGTCAACAATAATAGATTCACCAACGGGTGTAGATACATAAATAGAAGAACTCAAAGAATTACGGGGTACGCCCAAATACGGGGAAAAATAAGATGACACATAAGAATAAGTGGAGAATGGATTAAATAAGACTGATGCATCTCTATAACAGGCCGAAAGAATACATGTGATAACAGAATCAGATGCAACTGCCTCCGTCCTAGCAGGAAGGGCATAATATATGGCATGGCCTCCCCCTCTAGGGTGACCTTTACCTATCCGACCTCCACCTCTAGCTGGCTATGTAGGTGGAGCGGCAACTGGTGCAGTAATCATGGCATGAGAAGCCTGAGGGCCCTGTGGAATAGGTGTGGCCTACGAAATAGAGGTGCACCCCTCCTAAATCTGGGGCAATCCCTCACTATATGACGAGTGTCACTACACTCGAAACAAGCCCTCGGAGGACGTGGCTACTGGAACTAGCTCGAGCCTGATCAACTGGACTGACCATTGAAAGCACCCCCTGCAGGAGGTATAATAGATACTGGCGGTGCATAATATGGAACCTAAGTCTGGGAGTAGCCGGAATACCACTGGAAGCTAGAAGTTCTGAATCAATAGGACGACTCACATAGCCTCTACTATGACGGGCTGTAGTTGGGGAACGAGAACTGATATACGTGCCAAAATCCCGAGGTCTCTTAGCTTCCCTCCCTTCTCTCTCCCGGATCCGCATACCCTCCAATATCCTATCAATTGCCACCACCTGCTGGTATGCGATGTCCATCTCAAGCTCTCAGGACATACTGAATCTGATACTAGGGTGGAGTCCCTCAATAAATCGACGAACACATTCGCTGACAGTAGCAACCAGGGCAGGTGCATGCCTGGATAAGTCACTGAACAAGACTGCATACCCCGATAATGTCATAGAGCCCTGGCGCAACTGCTCAAACACTGTGCGCCACACATCTATGAGACTGTGAGGAACATACTCCTCAAGAACATGTCTGAAAACTGAGACCAAATGAGTGAAGCTACCTTAGCTAGAATATCCAACTCGTATGCTCACCACCACTAGTAGGTCGCTCCTCTAAGCTGGAATGCCGTGAAAGAAACCTCACTAGAATCCACAATACCCATAGTACGGAGGATACAATGATATTCCTCAAGAAAACCATGAGCATCCTTTGAAGACAAACGACTAAAAGCGAGAGGGTGGTACTTCTTGTACCTCTCGAGCCTGAGTTGCTCCCCCTTCGAAACTGCTGCCAAAACCTCGAGCCGAACTGGGACAACTGGCTGCACTGGTATAACCTCTGGGGCATGGTCAACCTGGGCCCGTGGCTCTGGGGTACGGGTGGCGGGAGTGTGTTCTCCTCTCCGGGCTCCTCAAGAACTAGGCAAGAGTCTCATGAAGTGCAGGGGTAGTAACAGGCGTTTCAGGTGCCTTCTCTCCAACTGGAGTTGCTGGTGGCTCCTCTGCAGCGGCTCGTGCAAGTGATCTGACTGCACCACGTGGTCTTTCTTGGCCTCTCCCCCGACCCTTGGCCCCGTCCTCTTGCGGCTTCAACAGGGGGCGCGGGTGTCTGATCATCAGATCCCGTTGTACGTGACCTCACCATCTATAAGAGAATGAAAAAACAATGGTTTAGAATTTTGAAGTCAACAATGCACACGATAAGGGATCAAAGAAGTGAACATTTTCCTAACAGTTCCATAGCCCACCGAAGATAAGTATAGACGTCTACGTACCGATCAACGAGACTCTACTAAACCTGCTTGTGACTCATAACACCTATGACCCTAGAGCTCTGATACCAACTTGTCACGACTCCAAATTCCCTCCGGAGGATGTCGTAATGACATCCAGTCTCTAAGACTAGGTAAGCCTATCAATTATGCGGAATAACGAAATCTAAAACTGAAACTCAAATCTCAACATATGGAATAAATAAAAACTGCAATTAAATAGTTACAACTCCCAAAACCCGGTAGAAATAAGTCACAAGCTTCTAAGAATTTATTCTAAGTATCTCTATGCATCAGAGTCTAAAGAGAATAAGAAAAAAAACATAATAGGGATAGAGGGGGACTCCGAGGTCTGCGGACGCTGGCAGATATACCTTGAAGCCTCCGCGCACGGGCTAGCTCACTGATACTTGATCTGGTAGGAAGTACTTGTATCTGCACAAAAAGATATGCAGAAGCGTAGTATGAGTACACCACAACGATACCCAGTAAGTGCCAAGGCTAACCTTTGCAGAGTAGTGACGAGGTTAGGTCAAGCCTTATTGGAAATAATAAAAGATGAGGTGAAAAGTTTAATAATAATAATAATAATAATAAAAATAATAATAATAGTAATAGTAATAGTAATAGTAATAGTAATAGTAATAGTAATAATAATGATGATGATGATGATGATGATGATGATGATGGGAATGAACCATGTAAGGAGTATGTCACAATTTAACTACACAGAATAAGGGCAAATAAGACCTCACGGAAGGAAAATAGAAACTTTTATATTTAAGGAAAACACAAAATAACCAAAAGCAAGTGCAGCCACAGAGAAATATCAACAAGGGCACTCCCGAGGTACTGCCTCGTAGTCCCAAGTCATAAATAAATTCGCAATATTTCATTTCCTTATATCACTACGGGAGGCTTCACATTTAATTTTAAAGAAATTATTTTTCCCGAAATAGCATCCCGCATTTTAACACCCGTATCACACCGCATGACTTCTAGTATTTCCCCTGCTAGCCATGCGTAAGCCCACTTTATCTCACCGCATGCTTTTAATACACATACCTTATACCACCGCATGCGTATCAATATCACAATATATCATATTTCGCACCTCAAGTGTCCATATATTTCATCTTGCCAAATAAATCAACAACATCATTATTTTTCATAATAAGGAGCTCACGACTCAATCACAATATATACAAAAATCTCAACAAAATATTCAGGAGGGAATAACTCAACAAAAATAATATCTCACAAATTTAACACTTTTCCTCAATACCAAATTTTAAATGTCAAATATTTCATATTAATAGTAATTAAATTAAGAAATCCAACCTTCAAATAATGAGCACAGAATAAAAGAAATAAAGTTTCAACTAAACAGGTAAAGCAATTAGCTGGAAAAAGTAAGGCAAATTTAAAAATATAAAAATAGATCAATGATGATGAATTTAACAAGCTAAAATAATTTAATTAATATGCAACGTTGATCTACACAATTTAAAGACATAATCTTACACATTTAGCCCGTGTACACACTCGTCACTTCGCGTACACGACTTTCAACACATAACAATTATCATATCAATACCAATTCTAAACGGAATTTCTCCCACACAAGGTTAGACAAGTCACTTACTTCAAACCATGTAATTCTTTACTCCACTATGCCATTGCCTCGCGAATTGACCTTCGTAATCCTCGTATCTAGTCATAATTAATTCAATCCAGTCAACACAAATTATTGGAATTAATCCCATATGAAAATATAAAATTTCCAAAAAAATTCAAAATTCGCTAAAAATTTTCCAGTGGAGCCCACGCCTCGGAACTTGAAAAAAGTTATAAAATATTAACGCCCATTCAGCCACGAGTCCAACTATATAAGAATTACTAAATTCTGACATCAACTCGACCTTCAAATCATCAAATCTTATTTTAGAATCTCTAATTTCACCTAAAAAAACACGTAATCTAGTCGAAATACTCAACGATACTTCAGTATTATTGACTAACAATGATCATAAGTGAATTACCTCAAGTTTTCCTGTGAATTCTTTTGAAAAATCGCTCCAGACCGTGTGTTTGAACTCTAAAATGGCAAAAATGTCCGACCCTTTTGTTTTTGTAGCATGTCTAGTGTTTTCGTTTCTGTGGAACATTTAACCACAATTGCGGTCCCGCTTTTGCGGAAAATCTACCACTTCTGCGATTTGCTAAGGCTCTTCTGCCTCCCGCTTCTGTGATTATACGACCGCTTCTGCGGTCCCAAGCGCACCTGTGATCTTTTGTCCGCATCTGCGGTCACGCAAGAAACTTTCCTCCGCACCTGCGGCCACTACTCCACTCTCCCTTTTTCCGTTTCTACGCTCCCATGCTCGCTTCTGCGAGCTCACACCTGCAGGTGCGATTGCATCAGAAGGCAGAAAGTTTCCAGCATTGTTCTAAGTCCAAATTTTGACCCGTTAACCATCCGAAACTCACCCGAGGTCCCCGGGACCTCAACCAAATACATCAACAAGTCCTAAAGCATCATACGAACTTAGTCGAAGCCTCAAATCACATCAAACAATGTTAAAAACACAAATCATACGCCCAATTCAAGCCTAATGAAACTAAGAAATTACAACTTCGACATTCGATGCCGAAACCTATCAAATCAAGTCCGATTGACCTCAAATTTTGCACTCAAGTCGCAAATGACATAACAAACCAATTCAAATTTTCAGAATCAGATTTCGACTCTGATATCAAAAAGTTAACTCCGCGGTCAAACTTTCAAACTTAAATTTCTATTTTAGCCATTTCAAGCCTAATTTAACTACGGACTTCCAAATAATTATCCAGACACGCTCCAAAATCCAAAATCACCATACAGAGTTATTGAAATCATCAAAACTCTATTCCGGGGTTGTTTATGTTATCGCTTCTGTGTTAAAACTCAGAAAATCAGAAGAACTGTTAGAAGAAACAGAA